>QNUK01002207.1:0-17145 GCA_013621035.1 Clarias magur
ATATGATGACTGAACACAAAGCTCCGCAGGCTACGTATGTACAGCACCTTGTCTTTTTTTTCCCTCATCTGACTGAGCTGAACATTTCACAGCAGCATTTAAGCACATTCAATCAGCTCTGCCAAAAAAAAATAAAAATGACGCAGAGTAACCTTTAAGCAGCTTGCTATAATGTTACAGGCATGGGCGTCACTAGGCTATTTTAAGCCCCCCTATAAATTTACTAACAGAGTCCGGCGGAAGCGCCTCCCCTACTGAGCGAGTTAGGGACCGTCTGCAAATTACTGCCCAACTGAAATACAGATAATATTAATATTAAAAACATTCATATTTGAAATAAATTAATGAATGTAGTTACTGTTAGTGTCAATGTGATTCATGGTGGTGTATAATGACTTTATCACTTTGCATGTTTATTAATATTATATAATAGAAAATTTTAAGATTCTATTTCACAAACGTATTACCCAAAATATATGTTCTGTGTATAAATGTTGAGTTTAGAATCACATCCCACTTAATAAAACTTTATGATGGTGGTTTCTTTACGATTGATTTGCTATGTATTGAGCCTATAAATTCTATATTGCAAAATAACAACAAAATGTCACAAATCCCTGTTATTCTTCTTTGTTGTTGTTGTTGTTGTTGTTGTTGTTGTTGTTTTTCCCACGCTGTCATGTCTCCCTACACGCGGTCATGTTTTCCCACGCCTCCGCACCGCCCCTCACACACACACTGCTTCACCATTCACAAAAATTTTCTAGTACAAGTTTGAGGTCACCAAGTCACATGACCTAGAAGCTGTTGAAGAAATAGTCGTGTGACCACGTGACCCCAAAGTGATCAATTATTTTAATTATTTAAAAAAAAAAATAATAAAATAATAAATAATAAAAATAATATTTTATAAATAAAAAAATAATTAAAATAATGAAGACATTTCTTGTCTTCAAAAAAAAAAAAAAAAAAAATATATATATATATAAATAAATATATATATATATATATATATACAATATATTTGCATATTACTTCACAATACTCATTTAATATTATCTCTTAATTCAACAATTAGAATTAAACGAAAGCAGTATGCAATGTCGCATGGCATATGTATGTTTAATAAGAAATTAGAATAACTGGGCCACGTAGCCAGGTAAGTAACAAGTACTTTCACTTTTCCTTTGGACAGAAATTTATCGACGGTCCCTAAGATACCGCTTCCGAATGTCTGTCGAATGTCTGAATATCAAACTAACTTCACCGCGGTATAATTTCTCCCGCCATTTAATTCGGCTCAGTGCGCTTCCTCGCTGCCGGATGATTTCGTGCCCCACAGCCCAGTTCTCTCGCGTTTATTTTTTAAGATTCATGTGTACCTCGACCAAGTTTTACATTTACTCAGCTGCGACCGCTCACATCAAAGTTTACTGCTGGAGTCAAAGCCCTCATTACAGCCCCGTGTTTCACTATACAGGTGGATCACGGGCTAAGTGACACTGAGCACTGCTCATCCCTCCTCTAGCACTTTCACTATTAAAAGTTATTAAGACTATCATTCCTGTATGGTGTGTCTGCTTTTGGGTCCCCATCAGCCTGCCTGACCTCCTCTGCCCTTGTGACACAAAACCGATTTATTGGTTACTATATGAGATAAAGTAAATTTCTAAGAATTATTCACTATATCAAACTTTTATAATATAACAATAATAATAATACTATATACGAAATACTTTCCAAAGACATGTATATTAGGCTAATTGGAGTTCTTAAATTGTCTGTAGGGCTTTGAACCATAAGCGGAGTCTCCAGTTTTTCTGACTTTTATTAGTCACACTGCGTATGCATCAGCACGCCAGTTCACTCAACAAACAATTAAAGTAAACATATATAAATAGATTTGAGTATGTGATGAGGTATATACTGCAGTATTTGGCACTTTCCTTTTTTTAAAATAACTAAATAATTAAATGTAAATCAGTTTTGTAAGAAAATACAAAAAGCAGGGACAAAATGCTGTCCAAACTCACCGGCCTTATATGAAAAAGTAATTGCCCTGCTTACTAAATAATGATTGAACTGTGATTTTTGTAAAGCTGAGTTAAATTTCACTTACCACAACCCTGACCTGATTACTGCCAGACCAGACCGTCTCACATTAGCCAAAAAAATGTCTCGATTATGCCCAAGACTTCTGGGCAAATTCTGAGCAACATCTGGGCATTCTGTGGATTGATGAGACAAAATTTGAACTTTTCTTATGTGTGTACTCCATTACATCTTGCATGAAAGTAACACAATGTTTCATAAAAATAACATTATACTAACAGTCAAACATGTTGGTGGTAGTGTGAAGGTCTCTGGCTGCTTAGCAGCTTTAGGACCTGGACTACTTTCCACAATCGATGGAACAATGAATTCCGCACTCCACCAGAAAATCCCGAAGGAGAATTTCCAGCCATCAGTCCGTAATTTCAACCTCAAACGCACTTGGGTTAAGCAGCAGGACAATGATCTGAAAACACCAGCAAGTCATTCAATTCAACCCAAAGAACACCGTCCCCACAGTGAAACACGGTGGTGGGAGTATTGTGCTGTGGGGATGCTTCAGTGCATCTGGAACAGGAAATCTTGTCAAGGTGGAAGGGATCATGAAAGAAAAATACGTGGATATTTTGAAAGAAAACCTTAAGCAGTCAGCAGTGAAACTAGGTCTGAGTCGTCTCTTCATCTTCCAACATGACAACGATCCTAAACATACATCTCTCTTGGTGAAGAACTATCTCCAGACGAACAAGGTGAATGTCATCGAATGGCCTGCACAAAGCCCTGACTTAAATCCAATAGAAAATATATGGAGTAACCTAAAGAAACTTCTGAAAAGTAGTCCAAATGCTTTAACCACTGAGCTACCCCTACCCTTTGATTCTTCAAATGAAGTGTCAGAGACTTTTTGACGATTACAACAAACGACTGCAGGCAGCTATCCAGCAAAAATGATACATGATTGACTATTAGAATGTTGGGGGGCTAATAATTTGGACCCTGGTAGTTTTTGTGTTTTGTGTAATATTTTCATTTCTGTGTGGAAAATAAAATAACTTAAGCATCCAAAGTAAAACTAGGATGTCTAAAAAAAAGGTGTGTTGATTTTTTTTTCTTTTTGTAATTTTGTCCTCAACTATATTAAACGTAACTTTTGTGACCCGAACAGCGATTTTTTAAAACTATTTTAAAATTCCTGTTAAATTCAGCGATAACCTGCTAAAGTATACTTTTAAGATTTTAGGGGTTTCTTGAACTTTCTGGAACATTTGACATGGAATACAGGACCTGGTCTAAAGAAAAAAGGAACTGTTCTGTTGCTCGGTGGTCCAAAGAGCAACTTTGGCGTCTCATTTGGAAACCAAATTTGGGGAGTCATGTCTTCTGCTGGTGTTGGTCCACTGCACTTCATTAAGTCCAGGATCAACGCAGCGGTCTACCAGGAGATTTTGAAGCACTTCATGCTTCCTTCTGCAGACGAGCTTTATGGGGATGCTGACTTCATTTTCCAGCAGGACTTGGCACCTGCCCACACTGCCAAAAGTCATATATATATATATATATATATGACTTTTGGGGGGTGGGCAAGTATATATATATTATATATATATATATATATATATATATATATATATATATATATATATATTATATATATATATATATATATATATATATATATATATATATATATATATATATATATATATCTTTTTAGCACCATACAGTATATGCAGTATGTCAGAAAAGTGAGTACACCCCTCACACCTCTGCAAATATTTAGTTCTATCTTTTCATAGAACAACGCTGCATAAATATAAATGACTCTTTGACACAATGAACAGTAGTCAGTGTAAATTTTGTATAGCAGTGTAAATGTATTGTCCCCTCAAAATAACTAAAAATACAGCCAATAATAGCTGAAGACCTGGGAACAAAAGTGAGTACACCCCTAAGTGAAAATGTGAAATATTTTGTGTGGCCACCATCATTTTCCAGCATGGCTTGAATTCTTTTCGCCATGGAGCTCAGATCTTCACAGGTTGCCACTGGAATCCTCTTCCACTCCTCCATCACAACATCATGGAGGTGGTGGACATTTGACACCTTGTGCTCCTCCACCTTCCTTTTTAGGAGGCCCCAGAGGTGTTCTATGGGGTTTAGGTCTGGAGACATGCTTGGCCAGTCCATCACCTTTACCCTCAGCCTCTTTAGCAAGCCAGTGGTCATCTTGGAGGTGTGTTCAGGGTCATTATCATGCTGGAACACTGCTTTGTGGCCCAGTAGAATTCATGTTTTCCTCAATAAACTGTACTGTAGCTCCCCAATGCCAGCAGCACTCATGCAACCCCAGATCATGACACTCCCACCACCATGTTTGTCGGTAGGCATCACTTATCTTTGTTCTCTTTACCTGGTTGAACACCATCTGAACCAAATAGGTTTATCTTGGTCTCATCAGAGCACAGGACATGGTTCCAGTAATCCTGGTCCTTGTTTGCGAGCTTTCTTGTGCATCATCTTTAGAAGAAGTTTCCTTCTAGGACGACAACCATGCAGAGCAATTTGATGCAGTGTGCGGCGTACGGTCTGAGCACTGACAGGCTGACCTCCATCCCTTCAATCTCTGCAGCGATGCTGGACGCTAAAACTCATCCGTCTGTTTTCCAAAGCCAGTCTTTGGATCTGACGCTGAGAACGTGCACTCAGCTTCTTTGGCTGACCATGTTGAGGCCTGTTCTGAGGAGAACCTGTCCTCTTAAAGCGCTGGATGGTCTTGGCCGCTGGACTAAGTTGCAGAGTGTTGACTATCTTCTTATAGCCTCGGCCATCTTTATGTAAAGCAACAATTAGTTTTTTCAGGTCTTCTGAGAGTTGTTTGCCATGAGGTGCCATGTTGAACTTTCAGTGGCCAGGTTGAGAGAGTGGAAGAGCTTTTATACCAAATTTAACTCACCTGCTGTCTGGTGACACCTGAGACAATGTAACACTAATGAGTCACATGACAAAGGGGAAGGAAAATGACTAATTGTGCTCAATTTGTACATGTTCACTTAGGGGTGTACTCACTTTTGTTGCCAGGGGTTTGTGTTAAAAGAAAAAAAGGTTTCATACCTTTACAAAACTGACATTTACCTAAGACTTATATACATTTAAATTATTCAATATTATGTACACTTGTATGTTTAAATAACAAATATTTGATGCTTTTTACATAGTGGCATGACATGGAAAATATTAATGAATGGATTAGTGATGTAAAATGCTGAATATTTTAATAGTTTAAGATAGAAAATAACATATTTTTCTTTCATTGACAGACATTCTAGCAATCAATAAAGCAGTTTGAATTAACCTGAAAAATACATGCAAAGTTTGGCAAAGATTGAAGGGTAAATAAAGTGCCAGAATAAAAGTACACTTTTAGCTTTGTAACAGAGTTTACATGGTGAGTAGGGGTACCAGATTACAAAGACTTAAATATGTAGATTTTATACTAAAGGTTTTATATCAGGTCTTAGTAAGACAATTATCTATTTCCTGATATTCTTAATTGTTTTTGTCGTTGTTTTTCTTCTATTACTTCTTCTGGGGTTCAAGCCGCAACCCAACCCCAAGCACCATTATCCATTCATTTTTGTTTAGCTTTTCTCACTGTAGGCTGGAGGACTTTCCACAGGTGGACCGCTCATGGTAACTGCATTCGTTGTATTAAAGTCCTGTGGAAAAAAAGAAAACAAAGAAGATATTATATTCAGATAAACATGTGATGTTACAGTGTCAGTATACACCGATCAGCCATAAAATTAAAGTGCAGAACATTAATTTGAGGATGTGTGTAGGTTCTACTAGGGCATCTCTCATCCCTTGGGAAGTGGCTTGGTCAGATTGGGATGAGGGGCATTTGGATGCCAGGTCACAGGCCTTGGGCTCTTTGCCTGATCAGCCACAGGTGGACTGTGATACATCGGGTGTTATGGTGCCATTCTATCATGGCCAGTATTTACATTTTCCAGCGATTTGTGCTGCTTTGGCTTTTCTGTGGTATCGGGCGGGAAGAGCTTTGATCCCACTTGGATGCTCATGATCCTGAACCTACTGATGTTTGTAGCTGATAATCAATGTTAATGTGTTAATATTATGGCTGATCAGAGTATGAATATATGCAGGGAATAAAATAAGCTAAATTTTAGCTATTTTTTTTATTGTTTGTTTGTTTGGTTAATGATTTATTTTATTAAATTTTTTTCCATTCAAACATGAAACATTTGAGTTCTTCAGTGATTTGAAGTTTCATAATGACCCCCTGCAGGATCCTCTTACCGGTTGTGCTTGATAAGCTGGGAAGGAACCGACCACTGGAACAGCACTCTCAGGGTTTTGAACCACGTTAATAATGTTCAGCTATACAACACATACACAGAGCTTCATGGTTACACAATGCACAAAAAACTATATTTATACATATTGTTAACACACAGTATGAATGCAGATCAATTCCTGCTTTCTGTTTCCGCCAGATGAGGACGGGTTCCCTGTTGAGTCCGGTTCCTCTCAAGGTTTCTTCCTACTGCCATCTCAGGGAGTTTTTCCTTGCCACTGACGCCCTCGGCTTGCTCATCAGGACCTGTCTGACCATTTTTTCATTCATACACATTCACATTTTCAGCTTTGATTGTGTGAAGCTGCTTTGCCATGATGACGATTGTTAAAATTGAATTGAATTGGATAAACGCTCCAAATTGTTCACTATAGTTTCAATCCTCTAGATTGTTCTTGATTGAAGCTAAATATAAAGATAGCATTAGTTAATGTCACATCAGCAATGGTTCTTGTCATGAACAACAACTTCTAGAAATTCTCACAACCTCACAATACGGTCAAACCAGACTTAATTTCCCTTCAGACAGTCATTCCTTTGTTTACAGTCAATTTTGAAATGTTCAAAACAGTGTGGAGTTCAATCAGAGAGGTCAATCATTCTGTGAAAAACAAGTGTCCAACAAGTTCCCCTTGTTAAAGGATAAATGCAGAAAAGGTTGTCCTGTGCGTTTCCCTCTGAAAATCAGAGTAAAATGGGTCGTTCCAGACATTGTTCAGAAGAACAGCGTAATTTGATTCAAAAGTTGATTAGAGATGGGAAAACATACAAAGAAGTGCAGAAAATGATCTGATGATGGGCTGCTCTGCTAAAATTATATCAAATGCTTTAAAATGGAGCCTAAAACCAGAAAGACATGGAAGAAAATGGAAAACTAAAACGGAAAACTACCATTCGAATGGATGGAAGAATAACAAAACTGGCAGAGACTCAGCCGATGATGAGTTTCAGCATGAGCAAAGAACATCTAAAATTAACTGTGAGTACTGTCACTATGAGAAGACGGCTGTGTGAAGCGAAGCATTCAGCAAGAAGCCTGCGGAAAGGCCCACTGTTGAAAAAAAAAAAAAAAAAAAAGACGTACTGAAGAGGTTACAGTTCGCCAAAGAACCTAAAGAGAAATGGCACGATATTTTGTGGACTGATGAAAGCTAGATTGTTCTCTTTGGGTCTAGGGGCCGCAGACAGTTTGTCAGACGACCCCCAATCACTGAATTCAAGCCACAGTACACTGTGAAGACAGTGAAGCATGGAGGCACAAGCATCATGATATGGGGAGGCTTCTTGTATGATGTTGGGCCTATTCATCACGTCAGGGATCATGGATCAATTTAAGTACATCAGAATACATTAGAAGAGGTCGTGTGGCCTTATGCTGAAGAGGAAATTCCCTTGAAATGGGAGTTTCAACAAGACAACGACCCCAAACACACCAGTAAGCGAGCAGCATCTTGGTCCCAGACCAAGAAGATTAACGTTATGGAGTGGCCAGCCCAATCCCCAGACCTTAATCCAGTGGAAAACCTGTTAGCAAAACCAAGAAATGCAGAGGAATTGTGGTGTGTAGTCCAATTGTCACAGACGTGAAGCGGTTCTCAGAAACCATGGTTATACAACTAAATATTAGTTCAGAGATGCACAAGAAAGATTAGACTTTAATCATTTTTCTTTAAACGGTAAATTCATCACTTTGTAAAGATGAATGATGACACTGCTATTGTTTTTTTGAACAGACTAATATTCGTTTTTTTTTCTTCTCTTTCTGTCAATTTAGCAAATTTTCCTTCATGTTGTGAATCAGAATCGAACGTGCAGGGTGTCCAACGCATTTGTGTGATTTAAATCAAAAGTTATTACTGTACATGGATATATATATATATATATATATATATATATATATATGCATACAGTATATGCAATTATTCACTGCCACAGCAAGGCCATTGAGGAAGAATTTTCAGCAACAGCTCAGTTAAATTTTTTTTGCCTTTGCATTGAGTACAATAGACATGAGATAGACAAGCTGTGTGCATGAACCTGTTGTTTTCTAGCTTATTGTGAACAGACAGCAGCAGGAAAAAAAAAAAAAAAAAAAAACATGCATTCAAATGATTTTTTTTCTCAAAAAAACTGTGACATACATCTTTTGTTGAAAAAATAAAATACGTACAGTGGTTTCACCGTTGCAGGTCGCTTTGCAGGTGAAGACTGAAATTGCAATGGAAATCGCAAACTGGAGCAGAGCGAAAACCAGCAGAACGCCTATGATTCCAGTGGTACGTTCCTAAAATAAAGTCCCAATATAATAGAAATATAATTTGAAAAAGTACTAAAATGTGTTTAATTCTATATCTTTGTACTAAACTTTTCAGAAAATACAGTTTAACAATTTTTATTTATTACACTATGTGTCTATTTTTTTTTTTTTTTTTACCTATTTCTTACCATTACACATCTCATGCTATAATGACAATTTATTAACCAATCATACCTGGTTATAATGAGAGGAAAATATTTGCATGGTCACCAAATCCAGGGAAAAAATGATGATAGCGATTCCTGCGGCTATTGTGCATAAGACATTTACTCCGAGGGCAGCCTTCACCTGAGACAAGAACAGCAACAACACCAAACTAAAAGCAGCTCTCGAACTGAACCAATAAAGTTTCATAAATACATTTTTTCAATCGAAATTTCAAATTAAAAGCTTCTTAGGCGAACTCTGCACATAAATGTTGAATAATTTAAGTAGCTTCATCATGTTCCAATCGAATGTCTGCTGCTTGTAAAGGGTGTCGATGATCATCTTCTGGACTAATAGAAAGTCAGCATTGTTCCTCATGCATGTGAAGATGCACGGGATTTATGCTGTTTGAATAATAATTAGCTTGAAATAGAAAAAATGTATGTATATTCAAATAGACTAAAATACTGTCTTTATTTTCATTAGTTGTAAGCTGTAATTGTCGATTATGTAACTGATGTGATTTTACATGTAATGAATGTAAAATATATGATGGTGTTTAATCATCTTAAGTCTATTTGCATAAAATCAGTAATTTAATAATAATAATAAAAAAAAGAAAAAGTTCTATATACTTTATATTGTGATGGTGTGATGAAGGAAATACGCCTGCGGTTTGATGTGGCTCATTTAACTACGACTACAAATAATGTTTCCAAATAGAGACAGACATAATCAATGAGAATTAATAAGGTAACTGAATGAAGCAAAAGAAGAGATTTAAATTGCAGATGAAATGCACTTAAGAAAAAAAGCCACTATCTTAATTCAAGAGACAAACAGAAATACTGGTTGAAAAGGCGTTTGTGGGTTTCTAAAGGAGGTTTACGTACCACACAGGCATTAAGCTTGTTGCTGCCTGAAACAGCCAGAGAACCAGCGCTGATGTACTGCAAGTCAAGAAATGTTATTATTTATTTATAATTGTATTGAAATTGACACTGAATAGTGTAAATATATTTAATTCATTGAAATTTCAGAAAACTTACAAACAGTGCGCTCCAGAACACGACCCAAGTGCCCACGCTGGCGGACATAGGACTGACCGCCAACACGATACCAAACAATATCGTTACCACACCAATCATTATTTGGACAGTCTGTGGTTAAACACACACACACACACACACACACACACACACACACACACACACACATACATAATATTTTGTGCATGCTGTATATTTGCAAACTATATTCATGTCTATGCAAAGTACTTGTAACAGAGAATAAATACATAAATTATCACATTCATTTACATTGATTAATTCATTTACATCAATATTTATCGATCTCAAATGATGTAGGTTGCATCGTCCACCAATTGGGCATAATTAAATGCCACAGCATAACCAGGTATTGATGCTGAGCCTGTCAATCCTTTTATGACAACACGATAATGTGCCATGTCACATGTCAAACACCATCACAGTAAATGTGCATCTATTGTTGTGCTGTTCTGTTTTTTTGCTGTCATGAATGTCGTACGACTGTATGTTTTATTTTTTTTAAACATACAGTTTTAAATCTTTATATGTTTACAAAGTTCACCCATTAACCAAAAGTCTTTACTTGCATCCAGCATTTTGATTCTGTGTGTTTTCTACTTATTTCTTACTTATTACTTATTTAGCATTTAGCTTGTAGCTTAGACATTATTATTGTTAAAGCTTCACTACGTTAAGCACTACACTACACATTGCCTTGGTGGAGTGCGCGATTCGTGCGGGATCAGCCTCACATCACCTGCTCCAGCTATCGCCCTCAGGTAGAAGGTACAGGTCCACACGGGCCAATAATGATGCCTAATAATATCTATTTGCTATTCATACTTTGTTATTTTAAATAATGACAATAAATTTGTTAATTTATTATTTCATCCCAACAATATTTGTTATATTTACAAATACTTGAATATGAAAAAAAAAAAAAAAAAAAAAAGCTGTATGTTGATGATTAATGAATGCCTCTTAAGATACTTTTTCCAAGTTTTTTTATCCTCTGTGGTGTAATAATGTAACTTACTCCGAGTGCTTTGGGTTCCCCTTTCAGAAAAGTCTGCAGTGGGCTTTGCGTCTGAGCCAAATTCTGTCCTGCTGTAGCCGAAGCTGTTGATGTGGGAACAACCTGAGTAACAATGGTGTAGCCACTTGCCACATTACTGAGCGGTATAGGAGCGCTGGCCATCTTTAAAGCACCTCTGTTTTTTTTTGTTTTGTTTGTTTTTGTTTTTTGTAATCTGTGAACAATAGAGCAGTTTTCACTATTAGTATGGTGGTATGATGGGACGAGAAATAGAATAACAAAAAAAAATGTGTTATTCTATAAACACTGAAATGTTTGTACATGGTTTAAATAATAATAATAATAATAATAATAATAATATAATAATAATAATAATAATAAATAGGTTGTTAAAATATTATACTAAAGAAAACTATTATATGCAATTATATTGTGTTACTATATTAAAGTATCATAGCTGGTATATTAATAATCAAAGATGTTTGAAACAGAATGCTACTGTACAGGTATACAGTATAAATTATAGACGATTCTTGAAATTTCCTTCAAAGTCTTTAGTTCAGTAACGACAAAATGGCTGATTTTACCTCCTGTCTTTTAGCAGTGATGTCTCTCTCTTTCTCTCTCTCCTTGTCTCTCTTTACTTGTGTATGGGTGTGTCTGTTCGTCTCTCCTGCTGCAAATGCTTTCGTTTCTTCTGTGTACCGTTATTTGCAGCCGATCCCTTCCTTTTTCAAAGGATGTGTATACATCAGATTTCAGAGATACAGATGTAATCAGACATGATGACTGAACACAAGGCTCCGCAGGCTACGTATGTACAGCACCTTGTCTTTTTTCCCCCATCTGACTGAGCTGAACATTTCCCAGCAGCATTTAAGCACATTCAATCAGCTCTGCCAAAAAAATAAATAAATAAATAAATAAAATTGACGCAGAGTAACCTTTAAGCAGCCGCAGCAACTGGACCATCCCAACCACTATGAACAGTACAGGAAGGAATGATTGGTGGATCCCTGCACGAGGGGTGGAGCCAGGCATGTGCTTGCTATAATGTTACAGGCATGGGCGTCACTAGGCTATTTTTAAGGGGGCTAAAGCCCCTGAACCCCCCCCGTAACATTTGTACTCAGAAATAAAGTATAGGATTATTACATAGTAATTATTAATAAATATTCAAAGTGATAATATTGTTTAAAAAAGGTTGCAGGACAGGTGGCCACACATTTTAGAATAGATTGTGAGCCAATAGGTGACCAACATGACCTGGACCTTAATGAAATAAAATCTTTAAGAATTTCTATTATAAAATATTAATAAATATGCAAAGTGATAATATGCATAATAAGTCATTATACACCACCATCCATCACATTGACACTAATAGTAACAACATTCATTCATTTATTTATTTCAAATATGAATGTTGATATTATCCGTTTTTCCGTCGGACAGTAATTTGTAGACGGTCCCTAACTTCCGCCGGACTCTGTTTGCGAGTCTCCGCTACAAATCGGAATCTCGAACATCCAACGTCCAACTTCAAAGCAACTGCACGCGGTAAAATACTCCATTACATTCACACAGATTGCTGATCGGCCGCGTCTCCTTTGTATTTCTCCCATGAAAACGGCGGCAGACTCCGCCCCCTTCGGCTCCTCCCCGTCTTTCAGCGTGCTCTTGAGTTCGCCATCACAGAGCGAAGATTAAGCCAAGATGTGTGTTTTCCAAGGAATTGTTATCTGCATCAGCGCGGCCCTTTCTCATAAATACAGTTTACAAAATGTCAGGAGGGATTAATCAGTTACTGTAAGTTTTCTCTGTGTTCACCCTCATCACACCAGCTGTTTCCTCTAGTCAACATGAAGCCCTTAATACAACCTCTATGGACCTCTAGTCTACTGTATAAAATGTTCATGTAAAATTACAGTTAATTACTGGCAGCAGTTTTGCCAGTAAGTTGCTGTTTTATTACAGTATTTGTACTGTAGAAATGGACTACAGTACGTTGCTGTATTTTAATATACAGTTTATTACTGCGATTATGTACTGTTTACTGTATTTTAGCGATAAATAATTATTCAGACAATTTGTATTTTTACTGTTAACAGGTTACTACTGTAAACAATGACAACTGCTAAACTTACACATGATTTATTGTAAACGCACAAAAAAATATATATTAAAAAAAAAGCTTCCATGAGTTGTATTCATGTTCTTTCTCCTACATCAAAAGAACAACAACAACAACAACAACAACAACAAAAATGATATCATGAGCTCTGTGTGTTAATTACTAATCAACTGTGTTTAAATCTTCTCTGAAGTAAAGGTGAAAAATCCCTTTCCTTGCTTCTTGGTAACCTTTCTTTTTCTTTAGCAAAACTTGCGCTCCCATTCGGCAATGCAGTTATAAGAAAATTAACATTATACAGTTCAAAAATTGCCTAATTATTGAAAAAAAAAACGAATTTACCATAAAAACAACTTCTTTACAATAAAAATAAATCACCATAAAAAAATAATTAGCTGATTTTTAAAAGGATGTAAATGCCTAGAAAATGTTCAAGTGTGTAGTCACGTTATAAATGCTCTCTAAAAGCCAGAGTTTGCATCTACTAGTGTTAGTCTCTAACTATAATACACTGAATGTGTAGCTTTTTAAACCTTCCATTAAACAAAATTCCACTGAACTTCCATCATTTTCCTTATGAAACACACATGTGCCATGTACACACATGTGGATTAAGGGCTGCTTGTTTTTTCTAAACCTCCTTCCCAGTTTGCTTGCTGTGAATCTTCTCTTGGTAAGCTTTGGATCCACGCTCTGGGTTAATGCCAATAAAGCATCTAGCAATGACAAAATAAACAGAAACGTTATTTGGTTCTCATGGTAATGAGAAAATACAGAAAAGGGGCCATCAACTTCAGTCCCAATTGTCACCAAGCAGATCCAAATAAGCTCTGCCAAGCCTCTCTGATACTGAACAGGAATAAAAACCTGTTGGTAACAAGCACTCAGTGACTGACATGATGGCTCCTCAGCTACAACACTATACAATGCATTGAGCAACATGGGAAGTGATATCAACATACCTCTGAATAAACTCCAGTGTGCAGCATGTCTCGTTCTGATACTGTAGGTTGAAGTTATAAAAGCTGGTGAACAGTGTGGCAAGAACCAATAGAAATGACTCTCCCTCAGTTACTACATGGCCCTCTATAGATACCATGCAGTAATCTGTCTCTTCCACTGGACCTTCAGGAAGAAAGTTCAGATTGGGTCAGGGTTGTTTTGGTGTCAACAGGGGTTACTACCCTATTCAGTAGGTGGTCATAATATTATAGCTGATCAGTATATGCATACCTAGGACAATCAACCGAGGCCTGTCAAGCAATGTCAGGGACCTTCCAACATCAGCTGCAGAGGCAGCTACCTATACAAAAATAAATCTCCTATTACATTTAAAATGTAAATACATGTATTTGGACAGATAATTGTTATTGGTGCTACAATAAAATCTATTAGGAAGAGAGAAAAAGGTGCTGCACACTTGCATCTGCTTGGAGCAGAAGAGCTTCATTCTGCTCTTTGAAGTGAGGCATCAGGATTTGTAGAACATAGGCAGCTGTAATACATGTTTTGCTTCTTATCAGAACCGATTTAACTGATTCATTGGTGGGTTTTTGCTTGAAGAATTCCATTATAATTTTACTATATTCTTCCAAAGATGCTCCTAGTCTTGAGAACATTAATATCCGTTAAAGTGGATGCACATACGAGTGAGGCCAATGAGACTTTATATGCTTTAAATGAGAATATAACTGTAGAACCTTTACAACACTGCTGAAAATGTCAAGAAACCACCATACCCTCTCTGATATGTAATTTTAAATGGGCTACTAAGTCAGATAAATCATTGCATCCAACACTGCAGAGCTCTACATTACATGGCACAGCGTCAGAAGAAAACCCCGGCTTTCTACGTCTGTCTCGAGGGTGATCCCTGTGCATGTGCCATTTATAGGCAGTCAGAAAAAGCACATCTAAACAAAGCATTTGGGAGGTTCGAACGTATTTGCACATGTCTGACGAACGCTAGTTTGGTTAAGGAAACGTGCTCACCATATTGGCAACGGAACATGCTTACTTGCAGCTTTTAGCGCGTAATGCTCGGGTTAAATCAATTCAAAGTCACGATTAGTCCAGTAGCGGCAGCTGAATTAATTCATATAGCACCTATAATGCGCTGTTGGAGTCGGTTTGGTTGTTAGCCGTACTAATAAAATGAAACAACTTGTACGGAAGCGATAAGCATTTGTGCTGCATTGACGCGTGCGGTGAAAGTTTCCAAAATGCGTAATAATCTATCTAATTTACATCCTGAGTACTTTCCACGATTCCACGATTATGATGGATGATAAGATCCTGGCAGCATCGAGTCCCCGCATCACTGAAGAGCCCAGAATCCTTTGCAATTTGCAGTTAATCGCTGTATTGTTTTTTTTTTTTTTGTTTGTTTGTTTTTTTTCATCAACCACAATAAAGTGCGACACAACAGTTTTAAAATGCGTGAGTAATTGTTTTCAAAAGTGTGTTGATGATCTAATTTACACCTGAAAAAAGGTGAATGCTGCATGAACGGAATGTTTACAATACCTGATGACTGTGGAGTCCACAAAAAAATAGATGTTGAACAAAACAGCATAGCATGTCCCGAGTGAAAATCCCAAAAGCCTTTGCGATTTACAGTTAAATACTGTATACTGTAGTGTATTAAACTGTAAAGCCAATATTTACAGTTAAATATTGTAAATCACAGTAATGCTGTTTCTTTAAAAAAAAAAAAAAAAACAGTCGGTAACTGTAAAAAAAAAAAATCCCGTAAATTTACCTTACATCAGGTGTAAAACTTACCTGAGACGACGAGCGAGCGCTCGGCTGCTGATCCGCCATTTTGGCGCCGGTGGTTTAAAACGGCGGCCGAATCGATTCCTCTTCCCTCGGATATTAACGCCTGTGCATGTGGCCTTGATGAGGTATTTCTGACAGAGGTTTAACACACTACATTCATAGGCGTAATTTCGCAGTTCGTCCGTGTAACAGAGGAGGCGTGAGAACGAGTCTTGTGTCTGTAAGCGGTCAGAGTCGTGGGATTTCAGAGTTCTGGCCGTAAATTTTGGAATCCAACTCGGACAAAACACAGAATTACACACAAATCTTTTATTTTTTTTTATTTTATTTTATTTTTTTTTACGCACGATTATTTTTGATGCACAGTGCATGTGACATTAATTACCACAGAGTTCTGCACATAAATGATTAAAAACAGAGACAGACAGCATTCAATGCACTCGTTTTAAGTGCAGAGCAGTGTGATTTACAGAGAGAGAGTTTTTTTTTTTTGTTTGTTTGTTTGTTTTTTTGTAATAAATAATGTATTGTATTAAATAATGTCCCAGGTCGTAAAATACATTTATTAGCCTTAGAGTGGGGTTGTTTAAATAAAAATAATAAAAAAAACTTTCAGCTTTGGTCATGTGGCAAGTAGACAAATGTAATATGAATTCCAGGTAAGGCCCGGTAAATTAATGGTTAACATTATCATTTAACAAACACAAATGTTCTGACATATGTAGTCAAAAGTATTCGCTCAGCCATACAAATCATTAAATTTAGGTGCAAAAATTCCAACCACTTCCGTGCTTACAGGTGTGTAAAATCAAGCACCTGGGCATGCAGACATTTGTCTGACTGCATTTGTCCGTCATTGTCTGACTGTATTGTGCCAAGTGTAAAGTTTGGTGGAAGGGGAATATGATGATGGGTTGTTCCTGAGGAGTTGGACTCAGTCCCTTATAAAATCAACGTTTAATACTTCAATATACCAAGACATGTTGGACAATTTGAAACTTTGTGGGACCAGTTTGGGGATGGCCCCTTTCTGGTCCAACATGAGTCCGCACCTGTGCACAAAGCGATGTCCATAAAGACATGCATGAGCGAGTTTAGTGTGGAAGAGCTTGACTGGCCTGTCCTAACCTCGACCCGATGGAACACCTTTGGGACGAATTAGAGCGGCAACTGCGAGCCAGGCCTCTGTGTGTACATATACATACAGAATATACAGTAAGTCACAAAAGTAAGTACACGCCTCACATCTCT
>QNUK01002208.1:0-5000 GCA_013621035.1 Clarias magur
TGTGTCTGATGGGTGTGTCTGATCAGCCAGAATGCTGGTCGCCTTGTGGATGCAGTGTAGATGTCTTTGATAGAGAGAATAGAGACCGAGATTATCTTTTCTGCTGTCCTCTCTATCAACAGTAGGGTCTTGTGATACGAGATGGCACAATTCAGTGATGCAGTGATGCAGCTGCTCAGCATGCTAGAGAAGATGGCCAGGATCAGCGGTAGAAGCTGCACCGCCCACAGCCTTCTGAGAAAATAAAGATACCGTGGGGCTTTCTTGTGTAAGGAGCTGGTGTTTAGATACCAGGTGCTGTTCTCCTCCAGATGGACACGCAGTAATTTGGTACTGTTGGCGATCACAAAGAAGTCGTCGATTTTCAGCGGAGAGAGTGGTGCCTCCGTGGCCTCCTGAAGTCGACAATCTCTTTTGTCTTATAGACGTTCAGAGGTTGTTGTCTCTGCACCAGTCCGTTTGCCTCTGTACTTCACTCTCTGTTTGCTGACTCGTCGTGCTTGCTATGAGACCCACCATGGTCGTGTCATCAGCAAACTTGATGATGTGTTTCAATCTGTGTCGCTACACAGTCATGAGTCAGCAGGTGATCAGGCCAAACAGGCTCAGCTTCCCGATCAGGTGTGGGCGGATGATAGAATTGAATCCTGAACTGAAATCTATGTACAGTATTCGAACGTAGGTGTCCAAGTGTGAGAGGGCCAGATGGAGTGTGCAAGCGCTGAACGGTTGGGGCAGTGGGTCCAGTGAGGGGGGCAGTAGGGTTTTGATGTGTCTCGTGATGAGCCACTCGAAGCACTTCATGATGATGGGACATTGAAGGACATCCTGGAGGTACATTGATTCATTTCACTGTGTACCATATGGTTGAAGTGACAATAAAAGCCTACTTGACTTGACTTCTTCGGCACAGTGATGATGATGGTGGACGTGGAATCGCGTGGAAACAATGACACTGCTCCCAGGGATGTTGAGGTGTGGGTGAGAACGTCTGCCAGCTGTTAGACACATTCTCTGAGCACTTTGGTATATTGTCTTGTCCAGCAGCTTTACGTGGGTTGACTCTGCATAGACTTTTCCTCACATTAGCCGTTGTGTGACAAGGCGCCTGGTCGTTAGGAGCAGGGTTGGTCTTCGTCGCCATGACGTCGTTCCGCAACAAGCTGTTCAGCACGTCTGGAAGGGATCTGTCATTTTCAGAGGCAGGTAATGATGTCCTGTAGTTGGTAATAGCTTGAATGCCCTGCCACATGCGCTGTGTGTCACTGCTGTCCCTGTGGTGGATGTTGTTTCTCTGGGTGCGTGCACATTTCGCCTCTCTGATGGCCAACTTGGTTCTTGCTGTTGTTAGACCCACATTGTCTCCTGCTCTGAAGAATTTGTCTCGGATTGTCAGAAGTGCATGCGCCTCTGCAGGGGTTCTGGGTGGTTTGGGAGATGATTGTCTCGGAGACAATGAAATCATCGGTGCACTTGTTGATGTGACCCACGAGTGTTCCTCGCCTGATCGTGCATGATGGGTACCCACTGTTCTGTGTGAGGCTCTGGGCCTTGGGATCTTGCTCATGGAACATGGGTAGATGGTAGCCAAATTGGCTGCAGGGAGTAGATTGATCATGTAATCCTTGGATCGTTGTTGGCATAGGGGCAGTTTTTGGCCATACCTCCGTGAGAAAGTGTTGTCCCCTTGTTTGGGCTCAAATCCTATGACTCTATCTGCTCGACAAGATGGCACGAGTAACCCACACATTTCCATGAATGTACTGGTGGCCTACTATGGATCACTCACTACCTGTATAAGACAAACTTTCGGGCTTCTCCATATGCTTTTCATTCCTTTGCTACAAGGCTGGATCCTAACTAATTTTGCAGAAGACAGCAGCAATAAGCTGAGCCAGCCAGTTCCAGAAATACCTACTGTAGTATGGTAAATATATGACAGCTATCCTTTCTGACTAGATGCGATAGGGCTAGTTACAGGTTTCTGTTCTCTATCAACCGACCAGTGTTTACAATTAATGATTCAGAGTGCATCGGGCTTCTGTCTCTGCTCACCAATTACTGAAGAAGTCTTTGTAATTTTCTTTTCCTCTGCGTAGCAATATGTTAAATTTCAGCGGGTAGTCCACTCTGATTTGTGATCACTTTCAGATGATATCTCTAGATATAGCAACTGTCAGACAGGCATTGCTCCAGGAGGTTTTTCAGAAGAAGGCCTCAGTCCTTTTAGGGATCTAGGTGCCTAATACCTTTTCCCCATTTTGATCCCACATCTCCAGGTTATAGGATGAGGCAGCACAAGTAATGTGCTTAATTTTTAAACTATCAAATCAGTAGTACCCAATGGTACTTTTTCAAGGCATGTTACGCTTACAGCAAATTCTTACGCTGACACTCTTTCTTTCAGAATATTCTTTATCATGTTTTATAATAGCTAAGCCTTTAATGTGGTTAAGAACTTCTGTGATGCATTCCTGTTGAAGAATAGCATGACCTTTCGAAATGCTTAATTTGCCCATCAACAGCAAAGAAATTAAAGGAGGAATCACTTAGGACATAAATTGTTTCATTTGACCAGTCGAAACATATTGACCTATATTTTCCATATTCATATTTTTTTATATTCTTCTTTCATCTTTTCTATACTTTATTTGAATATGTTCTTATTCATAATCTATTTTTTATTATAGACATATTTCATATTATTCATTGAAAACTCAATTTGCTTTTTGAAATGCATCTGCTGCACAAGAGTGAAATGAGATTATGTTAAAACACACATACATTAAAGAATGTCCTTTCCTTAAATATTCTTTTTCACTTTGTTGAAAATTAGAGGGTGTGTCAAAACAAATTGGATGGTGCAATAAACCACCACATTTGTTATCACATAAAATGTCATCAATGTGTTTGAGTTGCTAGGACTTGAGCATGTAAGATGTTGCAAGAATTCCTTTTTCTTCAGGATAGCACATTTCACACTCGAGGAAATAATTGAATTGTAATATACTGAAGGAGAGGTGACGCATCGTTGGGGATAATAACTCCAGAAATAATGGACAATTTTTTTTCTTGAAAAGACACTTGCATGGTAAAAAACAACCATATGCACAAGAAGACTGTAGTAAAATATCTTTCAGAACAAGTTACTTCGTGAGGAGAATCATCCGAAATTATTAGCATATGATTCATTATGTCCAAGATTGTATACTTGACAACATTAAGAACACTTTTTCACATTTTGAGCATGAAAACTTGTATTTGAGCACGTCGCTTTCTCTCAGAAAAAAAGTAACAAGAATGATCATTTTAAACACATTCACGCAATCTAGCATGCATGTTGAAAAACAACTTTTTTGTTATTCTTTTTCACATTTTGAGCATGAAAACTGTATATCAACTCGTTATGTATTTGTTCCATAACTGTGTATTAGTTGTGCGAGAAAACCGCTTTCCTGAGCTCGTACAGCGCTAAGAACACGGGAAACGCTTTATCTCCGCATGAAGAGCATAAAACTTAAAGGAATGATGATTTCCAACACACTTCATGCATCCTAGCATAAATGTTGAAAAACAACTTTTTTGTTATTCCTTTTCACATTTTGAGCATAAAAACTGTATATCAACTCGTTATGTATTTGTTCCATACCTGTGTATTAGTTGTGTGAGAAAACCGCTTTCCTGAGCTCGTACAGCGCTAAGAACACGGGAAACGCTTTATCTCCGCATGAGGGGCATAAAACTTAAAGGAATGATGATTTCCAACACACTTCATGCATTATAGCATAAATGTTGAATAACAACTTTTTTGTTATTCTTTTTCACATTTTGAGCATAAAAACTGTATATCAACTCGTTATGTATTTGTTCCATAACTGTGTATTAGTTGTGTGAAAAAACCGCTTTCCTGAGCTCGTACAGCGCTAAGAACACGGGAAACGCTTTATCTCCGCATGAAGATCATAAAACTTAAAGGAATGATGATTTCCAACACACTTCATGCATTATAGCATAAATGTTGAAAAACAACTTTTTTGTTATTCGTTATCACATTTTGAGCATGAAAACTGTATATCAACTGGTTTTGGATGTTGTACGAAACTGTGCTTTAGATGTGTGAGAAAACCGCTTTCCTGAGCTCGTACAGCGCTAAGAACACGGGAAACGCTTTCTCTCCGCATGAAGAGCATAAAACTTAAAGGAATGATGATTTCCAACACACTTCATGCATCATAGCATAAATGTTGAAAAACAACTTTTTTGTTATTCTTTTTCACATTTTGAGCATAAAAACTGTATATCAACTCGTTATGTATTTGTTCCATAACTGTGTATTAGTTGTGTGAGAAAACCGCTTTCCTGAGCTCGTACAGCGCTAAGAACACGGGAAACGCTTTATCTCCGCATGAGGGGCATAAAACTTATAGGAATGATGATTTCCAACACACTTCATGCATTATAGCATAAATGTTGAAAAACAACTTTTTTGTTATTCTTTTTCACATTTTGAGCATAAAAACTGTATATCAACTCGTTATGTATTTGTTCTATAACTGTGTATTAGTTGTGTGAAAAAACCGCTTTCCTGAGCTCGTACAGCGCTAAGAACACGGGAAACGCTTTATCTCCGCATGAAGAGCATAAAACTTAAAGGAATGATGATTTCCAACACACTTCATGCATTATAGCATAAATGTTGAAAAACAACTTTTTTGTTATTCGTTATCACATTTTGAGCATGAAAACTGTATATCAATTGGTTTTGGATGTTGTACGAAACTGTGCTTTAGATGTGTGAGAAAACCGCTTTCCTGAGCTCGTACAGCGCTAAGAACACGGGAAACGCTTTCTCTCCGCATGAAGAGCATAAAACTTAAAGGAATGATGATTTCCAACACACTTCATGCATCATAGCATAAATGTTGAAAAACAACTTTTTTGTTATTCTTTTTCACATGTTGAGCATAAAAACTGTATATCAACTCGTTATGTATTTGTTC
>QNUK01002208.1:10000-17138 GCA_013621035.1 Clarias magur
CATGCGGAGTACCGATCGTGATGTTGCTGACGATGGTCCTGTTGCACAGGACTGGTAAATGATTGTTGATCAGTGTGTGTGTGTTTGTGTGTGTGATTATCAGTCCAGTCCCTTTTTGTTGAGGAGACAGATTCTTTCTTGTGTAAGGAGCTGGTGTTTAGATACCAGGTGCTGTTCTCCTCCAGATGGACACGCAGTAATTTGGTACTGTTGGCGATCACAAAGAAGTCGTCGATTTTCAGCGGAGAGAGTGGTGCCTCCGTGGCCTCCTGAAGTCGACAATCTCTTTTGTCTTATAGACGTTCAGAGGTTGTTGTCTCTGCACCAGTCCGTTTGCCTCTGTACTTCACTCTCTGTTTGCTGACTCGTCGTGCTTGCTATGAGACCCACCATGGTCGTGTCATCAGCAAACTTGATGATGTGTTTCAATCTGTGTCGCTACACAGTCATGAGTCAGCAGGTGATCAGGCCAAACAGGCTCAGCTTCCCGATCAGGTGTGGGCGGATGATAGAATTGAATCCTGAACTGAAATCTATGTACAGTATTCGAACGTAGGTGTCCAAGTGTGAGAGGGCCAGATGGAGTGTGCAAGCGTTGAACGGTTGGGGCAGTGGGTCCAGTGAGGGGGGCAGTAGGGTTTTGATGTGTCTCGTGATGAGCCACTCGAAGCACTTCATGATGATGGGACATTGAAGGACGTCCTGGAGGTACATTGATTCATTTCACTGTGTACCATATGGTTGAAGTGACAATAAAAGCCTACTTGACTTGACTTCTTCGGCACAGTGATGATGATGGTGGACGTGGAATCGCGTGGAAACAATGACACTGCTCCCAGGGATGTTGAGGTGTGGTTGAGAACGTCTGCCAGCTGTTAGACACATTCTCTGAGCACTTTGGTATATTGTCTTGTCCAGCAGCTTTACGTGGGTTGACTCTGCATAGACTTTTCCTCACATGAGCCGTTGTGTGACAAGGCGCCTGGTCGTTAGGAGCAGGGTTGGTCTTCGTCGCCATGACGTCGTTCCGCAACAAGCTGTTCAGCACGTCTGGAAGGGATCTGTCATTTTCAGAGGCAGGTAATGATGTCCTGTAGTTGGTAATAGCTTGAATGCCCTGCCACATGCGCTGTGTGTCACTGCTGTCCCTGTGGTGGATGTTGTTTCTCTGGGTGCGTGCACATTTCGCCTCTCTGATGAGAGAGCCTCTCTTGGTTCTTGCTGTTGTTAGACCCACATTGTCTCCTGCTCTGAAGAATTTGTCTCGGATTGTCAGAAGTGCATGCGCCTCTGCAGGGTTTCTGGGTGGTTTGGGAGATGATTGTCTCGGAGACAATGAAATCATCGGTGCACTTGTTGATGTGACCCACGAGTGTTCCTCGCCTGATCGTGCATGATGGGTACCCACTGTTCTGTGTGAGGCTCTGGGCCTTGGGATCTTGCTCATGGAACATGGGTAGATGGTAGCCAAATTGGCTGCAGGGAGTAGATTGATCATGTAATCCTTGGATCGTTGTTGGCATAGGGGCAGTTTTTGGCCATACCTCCGTGAGAAAGTGTTGTCCCCTTGTTTGGGCTCAAATCCTATGACTCTATCTGCTCGACAAGATGGCACGAGTAACCCACACATTTCCATGAATGTACTGGTGGCCTACTATGGATCACTCACTACCTGTATAAGACAAACTTTCGGGCTTCTCCATATGCTTTTCATTCCTTTGCTACAAGGCTGGATCCTAACTAATTTTGCAGAAGACAGCAGCAATAAGCTGAGCCAGCCAGTTCCAGAAATACCTACTGTAGACTAGCATGGTAAATATATGACAGCTATCCTTTCTGACTAGATGCGATAGGGCTAGTTACAGGTTTCTGTTCTCTATCAACCGACCAGTGTTTACAATTAATGATTCAGAGTGCATCGGGCTTCTGTCTCTGCTCACCAATTACTGAAGAAGTCTTTGTAATTTTCTTTTCCTCTGCGTAGCAATATGTTAAATTTCAGCGGGTCGTCCACTCTGATTTGTGATCACTTTCAGATGATATCTCTAGATATAGCAACTGTCAGACAGGCATTGCTCCAGGAGGTTTTTCAGAAGAAGGCCTCAGTCCTTTTAGGGATCTAGGTGCCTAATACCTTTTCCCCATTTTGATCCCACATCTCCAGGTTATAGGATGAGGCAGCACAAGTAATATGCTTAATTTTTAAACTATCAAATCAGTAGTACCCAATGGTACTTTTTCAAGGCCGGCATGTTACGCTTACAGCAAATTCTTACGCTGACACTCTTTCTTTCAGAATATTCTTTATCATGTTTTATAATAGCTAAGCCTTTAATGTGGTTAAGAACTTCTGTGATGCATTCCTGTTGAAGAATAGCATGACCTTTCGAAATGCTTAATTTGCCCATCAACAGCAAAGAAATTAAAGGAGGAATCACTTAGGACATAAATTGTTTCATTTGACCAGTCGAAACATATTGACCTATATTTTCCATATTCATATTTTTTTTATATTCTTCTTTCATCTTTTCTATACTTTATTTGAATATGTTCTTATTCATAATCTATTTTTTTATTATAGACATATTTCATATTATTCATTGAAAACTCAATTTGCTTTTTGAAATGCATCCGCTGCACAAGAGTGAAATGAGATTATGTTAAAACACACATACATTAAAGAATGTCCTTTTCTTAAATATTCTTTTTCACTTTGTTGAAAATTAGAGGGTGTGTCAAAACAAATTGGATGGTGCAATAAACCACCACATTTGTTATCACATAAAATGTCATCAATGTGTTTGAGTTGCTAGGACTTGAGCATGTAAGATGTTGCAAGAATTCCTTTTTCTTCAGGATAGCACATTTCACACTCGAGGAAATAATTGAATTGTAATATACTGAAGGAGAGGTGACGCATCGTTGGGGATAATAACTCCAGAAATAATGGACAATTTTTTTTCTTGAAAAGACACTTGCATGGTAAAAAACAACCATATGCACAAGAAGACTGTAGTAAAATATCTTTCAGAACACGTTACTTCGTGAGGAGAATCATCCGAAATTATTAGCATATGATTCATTATGTCCAAGATTGTATACTTGACAACATTAAGAACACTTTTTCACATTTTGAGCATGAAAACTTGTATTTGAGCACGTCGCTTTCTCTCAGAAAAAAAGTCACAAGAATGATCATTTTAAACACATTCACGCAATCTAGCATGCATGTTGAAAAACAACTTTTTTGTTATTCACATTTTGAGCATGAAAACTGTATATCAACTCGTTATGTATTTGTTCCATAACTGTGTATTAGTTGTGTGAGAAAACCGCTTTCCTGAGCTCGTACAGCGCTAAGAACACGGGAAACGCTTTATCTCCGCATGAAGAGCATAAAACTTAAAGGAATGATGATTTCCAACACACTTCATGCATTATAGCATAAATGTTGAAAAACAACTTTTTTTGTTATTCGTTATCACATTTTGAGCATGAAAACTGTATATCAACTCGTTATGTATTTGTTCCATAACTGTGTATTAGTTGTGTGAGAAAACCGCTTTCCTGAGCTCGTACAGCGCTAAGAACACGGGAAACGCTTTATCTCCGCATGAGGGGCATAAAACTTAAAGGAATGATGATTCCAACACACTTCATGCATTATAGCATAAATGTTGAAAAACAACTTTTTTGTTATTCTTTTTCACATTTTGAGCATAAAAACTGTATATCAACTCGTTATGTATTTGTTCCATAACTGTGTATTAGTTGTGTGAAAAAACCGCTTTCCTGAGCTCGTACAGCGCTAAGAACACTGGAAACGCTTTATCTCCGCATGAAGAGCATAAAACTTAAAGGAATTATGATTTCCAACACACTTCATGCATTATAGCATAAATGTTGAAAAACAACTTTTTTGTTATTCGTTATCACATTTTGAGCATGAAAACTGTATATCAACTGGTTTTGGATGTTGTACGAAACTGTGCTTTAGATGTGTGAGAAAACCGCTTTCCTGAGCTCGTACAGCGCTAAGAACACGGGAAACGCTTTATCTCCGCATGAAGAGCATAAAACTTAAAGGAATGATGATTTCCAACACACTTCATGCATCATAGCATAAATGTTGAAAAACAACTTTTTTGTTATTCTTTTTCACATTTTGAGCATAAAAACTGTATATCAATTCGTTATGTATTTGTTCCATAACTCTGTATTAGTTGTGTGAGAAAACCGCTTTCCTGAGCTCGTACAGCGCTAAGAACACGGGAAACGCTTTATCTCCGCATGAGCGGCATAAAACTTATAGGAATGATGATTTCCAACACACTTCATGCATTATAGCATAAATGTTGAAAAACAACTTTTTTGTTATTCTTTTTCACATTTTGAGCATAAAAACTGTATATCAACTCGTTATGTATTTGTTCCATAACTGTGTATTAGTTGTGTGAGAAAACCGCTTTCCTGAGCTCGTACAGCGCTAAGAACACGGGAAACGCTTTATCTCCGCATGAGGGGCATAAAACTTAAAGGAATGATGATTTCCAACACACTTCATGCATTATAGCATAAATGTTGAACAACAACTTTTTTTGTTATTCGTTATCACATTTTGAGCATGAAAACTGTATATCAACTGGTTTTGGATGTTGTACGAAACTGTGCTTTAGATGTGTGAGAAAACCGCTTTCCTGAGCTCGTACAGCGCTAAGAACACGGGAAACGCTTTATCTCCGCATGAGGAGCATAAAATTTAAAGGAATGATGATTTCCAACACACTTCATGCATTATAGCATAAATGTAGAACAACAACTTTTTTTGTTATTCGTTATCACATTTTGAGCATGAAAACTGTATATCAACTGGTTTTGGATGTTGTCCGAAACTGTGCTTTAGATGTGTGAGAAAACCGCTTTCCAGACCTCGTAGAGCGCTAAGAACACGGGAAACGCTTTATCTCCGCATGAAGAGCATAAAACTTAAAGGAATGATGATTTCCAACACACCATGCATTATAGCATAAATGTTGAAAAACAACTTTTTTTTATTCTTTTTCACATTTTGAGCATAAAAACTGTATATCAACTCGTTATGTATTTGTTCCATAATTGTGCTTTAGATGTGTGAGAAAACCGCTTTCCTGAGCTCGTAGAGCGCTAAGAACACGGGAAACGCTTTATCTCCGCATGAAGGGCATAAAACTTAAAGGAATGATGATTTCCAACACACTTCATGCATTATAGCATAAATGTTGAAAAACAACTTTTTTGTTATTCGTTATCACATTTTGAGCATGAAAACTGTATATCAACTGGTTTTGGATGTTGTACGAAACTGTGCTTTAGATGTGTGAGAAACCCGCTTTCCTGAGCTCGTACAGCGCTAAGAACACGGGAAACGCTTTCTCTCCGCATGAAGAGCATAAAACTTAAAGGAATGATGATTTCAAACACACTTCATGCATTATAGCATAAATGTTGAAAAACAACTTTTTTGTTATTCTTTTTCACATTTTGAGCATAAAAACTGTATATCAACTCGTTATGTATTTGTTCCATAATTGTGCTTTAGATGTGTGAGAAAACCGCTTTCCTGAGCTCGTAGAGCGCTAAGAACACGGGAAATGCTTTATCTCCGCATGAAGAGCATAAAACTTAAAGGAATGATGATTTCCAACACACCATGCATTATAGCATAAATGTTGAAAAACAAGTTTTTTGTTGTTCTTTTTCACATTTTGATCATGAAACTGTGTATCAACTCGTTTTGTATGTTTTAAATAACTGTGCATTAGTTGTGTGAGAAAACCGCTTTCCGGAGCTCGTACAATCGCTAAGGAGACGGGAAACGCTTTATCTCAGCATGACTAGCATAAAAACAAAAGAAGTGCTGATTTCAAATACACTTTATGCATTATTGCATAAGTGTTGAAAACAACTTTTTTGTTATTCTTGTTCACATTTTGAGCATGAAATTTTTTTGTCAACTCGTTATGTATTTGTTCCATAACTGTGCATTAGTTGTGTGAGAAAACTGCTTTATTGAGGTCGTACAGCGCTAAGAACACGGGAAACGCTTTATCTCCGTATGAGGAGCATAAAACTAAAAGGAGTGATGATGTCAAAGACACCATGCATTATAGCTTAAATGTTGAAAAATAACTTTTTTGTTATTCCTTTTTTCACATTTTGAGCATGAAAACTGTTCATCAACTCGATTTGGATGTTGTACATAACTGTGCATTAGATGTGTGTGAAAACGGCTTTCCTGAGCTCGTACAGCGCCAAGAACACGGGAAACACTTTATCTCCGCATGCGGAGCATAAATGTCTTAGGAATACTGATTTCCAAGACATTTATGCATTCTAGCATGCATTATGAATATTTCTTGACTTGTTGTAGAGATCAGATATTGAGTCACGTATCTGCTTTAGATAAATGAAAGCCTTTAACATGAAACTCAAATGGATTCATTTAACCGTTCATCATGAATAATACGTTCAAAGTTCTTTTCCCCAAACTAAACTACATCTTTAATTAACATGAAAATACATTCCCAATTTTTATAATTGGTAATATTTCTTCCTTTTTACCAATTAGACAGGTATGAGTAAATTTCACACATCCATTGTCCTACTACATATAGTTGAGAGGGAGAAAATTTTAGCTAAGACTAGAGGTGGACGAGCTTTAGACAGAGCCGCAAAAGTGCCCAAATAATGCGCCCAACTGACGATGGCACATGTTGTAACTATTTTTCTTCTTTCAAACTTAAAAGGCTGGAATTAAATCTTCATCGTATCTTCAACTGCCAGATATACCGATGTATGTTCTTTGCTTCAAACTTCACTAGGATGTTCTAGCTGATCGCCTACAAATACCCGGTCTGGGCAGTTCCAGTAATACACACATCCTGAAGACAAACACATACACAGACACATGCGCTCACATACTACATACTTTCCACAGAAACAAACAGAATACATCCGACCCTCACACATACTACAAAATCACATTCAAACACACACACACACACACACACACACACACACACACACACACACACACACCCACAGACACACCCACAGACACACACACAGACACACACACACACAGACACACACACACACA
>QNUK01002209.1:0-17093 GCA_013621035.1 Clarias magur
TATGCATTTTTTTTGCTCAAAAGGAGAAAAAGACTAACAAAACATTTGTTAATCAACATGAATGTCATAATGCATGAAAGTGTTGGAAATCATCATTCCTTTCAATTTTATGCATGTCATGATGAGATAAAGCGTTTGCTGTGTTCTTAGCCCTGTACGAGCTCAGGAAAGCGGTTTTCTCACACAACTAAGGCATCGTCATGTGAAACACCCAAAACGTATTACAATGCATTTTTCATGCTCAAAAGGTGAAAAAGACTAACAAAACATTTGTTAATCTACATGAATGTCATAATGCATGAAAGTGTTGGAAATTATCCTTCCTTTCACTTTTATGCGTGTCATGGTGAGATAAAGCGTTTGCTGCGTCCTTAGCGCTGTACGTGCTCAGGAAAGCGGTTTTCTCACACAACTAAGGCATCGTCATGAGAAACACACAAAATGAGTTTATATGCACTTTTTATGGTCAAAATGTGAATGTCATAATCAACATGAATGTCATAATGCATGAAAGTGTTGGAAATTATCCTTCCTTTCACTTTTATGCGTGTCATGGTGAGATAAAGCGTTTGCTGCGTTCTTAGGGCTGTACGAGCTCAGGAAGGCGGTTTTCTCACACAACTAATGAATAATAATGATAAACGTACAAAATTAATTTATATGCTTTATATATGCTCAAAACCTGAAAACGAATAACAAAAAAAATGTTATTCGAAATGTTTGCCATAAAAGTGTTGGAAATGATCTTTTTTGAAAATGATTCTTTTCACATTTATGCTTCTCATGTTGAGATAAAGCGTTTGCCCATGTAGCGCTGTCAGGAAAGCGCTTGTCTCTCTCAACTAATGCATGCTCATGTAAAACATGCGAAACAAGATTTTTTTCAGGTTTCATACTCAAACGTGACGAAGAATAACGAAGAATAAAAAGTTGTTATTTGACATGTGTGCCAGAATTCATGAATGTTTTGGAAATTATTTCTTTCACTTTTTTAATATCACAAATCTGATTTTCACTTTATATGAAAACTGATTCACACCCCTATGTATTTTACATACAGTTAAAAAGGAAGCAATGTTAAAATGAATGACGAAGTTGCTAAATTAATAGATCATGTTTAATAAATGTGAATTTGGTTTCAATTTAATGTCCAATTTTATTTGTCAAATACACAATCATTCACAAAATGATATTCAGAGAAATGCTTTGACAACCGTGCATGACCCAGGCATAAAAAAGAGAGTATTCAAACAAAGAATATGACTATACTAATAAATTAATAGAGTATGAATAAGAAACTAAATATGAAATAAGAAAATAAAAAAAACATAAATACAGAAACAGCTTTTTGTTTATAGTTTATAGAATAAAATAATGTGGATACATTCAGTAAGCGATGAGGAGGGACAGAAGAGAGGCAGCAAATACATGGGGAAATGGTGGTGTATCGACGTACACTTCCCCCAATGCAGGTCGGAGGCCTGAGTACTTCTTATGGCGGGTCAGCCTAGAAATGACACGGTGTGAGGTAATGTTTCTGTAGCGGAGAGACATAGCTGACTGGATCCCAGCATCCCAGGAATGGGCGTGCCACAATGTCTAGGTGTAGGTTTTTACATGCGGGTGAACACAAAACATGGGGCTTTAGCTTGTTGTTCACTTAATGTGTTCAAAACCTAGGCTAACTGAGCCAAATTCAAGTAGGCTTTTATTTTCATTTCAACCATATACAGTTTAGTACACAGTGACATGAAACAACGTTCCTCTAGGAGCAAGGTCCTACATACAACATAAATTAACATCATGAATGAGCAAAAACTAACTAGCTAACTAAGCAACCTAATTAGCTGCCTAGCTGTGACAAGACAGATTGACATTTTTAAGTTAACAGAAAACTAAGTTCTATAGAAAAAAAAGAGACAACATAAAGTGCTCGTGCAAATGTGCAAACAAGAGTAACAAAACTTTTCTGCTGTTCTCACTATCTGCTGTAAGGTCTTGCGGTCCGAGAGGAACACCAGACTATGATGCAGCTGTTCGGGATTCTCTCGATAGTCCCTTTATAGAAAGTGGTAAGGATCGGTAGTGGAAGCTGACCCATCCTCAGCCATCTCAGGAAGAGAAGATGTTTTGGATGCTATCGTGTGCAAGGAGCTGTCGTGTTGAGGGACCAAGTGAGGTTCTCCTCCAGATGGCCAACCAGGAATTTGGTGCTGTTGACGATCTCCACACAGGAGCAGCTGATGTTCATCGGTTGCCGCTCTGTGTCCTTCAGAAGTCAACAGTCATGTCCATGTCATTTTAGCAAGGTTCAGAAACAAGTTGTTGTGCCTTCATCAGACTGTTAGCCTCTGCAATTTGAGGAATTGAATGGAGCCGTCACTGTCACAGGCGAGTGATGGTGAGTTTCCTTTGGTGATGTCTTTTTGGTGGTGATGGCTTGTATGCCCTGCCACATGACTGGATGGGCATTCTCTGGGCATGTGTGCGCTTCGTCTCTATGGCCCGGGAAAGGTTGGCCCTTGCTATTCTGATGGTGAAGTCTCGGGTCTTCACAAGTGCACACACCTCCACAGTAAATCCAGTAAAGTTTCTGGTTGTTCGTGAGATGATGTTCTTGGAGACAGCAACACCATCGGTGCGCTGGTTGAAGTAACTGGTTGCTGATGTGTACTCCTCCAAGTCAGTCAAGTTGCTGTAAGTTGCAGCCTTCCTAAAAGTATTCTCAAAACAACAGTGCAGGTTTCTATTGGCCAGGTTTTCACCTGCTTCAGAACCAGGTTCCCAGAATCATCAAACTGTAAACACTGGTCAGTTGATCAAGAACATAAACCTGTAACTAGGCATTTCACATCTAGGCAGACATGATAGGTGTCACAGATTTACCATGCAGTAGGAAAATTCCTGGAACTCCAAATCTGGCCAACTCAGCTTATCGCTGCTGTTTGCTGCGACTGTTGCGAAGAGCCACAAAGAATGAAAATCCCCCAGCAATGAAAATCATGCAGACAAGGCTGAAGGGCAGTATGATGAGTGTGAATGCAGAATGGTGAGCATTCCATAGTACGTCGCAGTATGTTTCTTGAAATTAATGGTTTACTCATGACACTTTGTCAAGCAGTTAGGGTCATACTAGAGCTATCTAGAGCATACTAGAGTCACATAGAGCTATCTGAACCACCCACAACAGGAGAGACTAGTTCTCAGGTATTCTCAAGGAGGTAGGGCCAAAACGTCCACTGTCAGCCCCACAAAGAACCTAGGATGATCAAGCTGCTCCCTGTAGGCCCCAATTTGGCCACCGTCTACCCATCTTCTCAGAGCAAGAGCCCTTAGGCCCGGAGACTCACCCAGGACAATGGGTCTGAAAGTTCCCCAAAGAACTTCCTGCTGAAGGTGTATGCCAAGAAGTACATCGGGCCATATAAGATACAACTAGCATTCATTTTGGTTGCTAACCACCGGTCATTCTCTGGTCGATGAAGATGAACCCTACCTCAAGCTTGCTCAAGCCAGTACTGTGCAGCCCTCTGGTGGGTACATTGAACACTCGTGGGTCTCAGCCTGGCGCATACCATACGACAGTCTGGAAGTCCAAGAAGAAGTTCTGTCAGAAGATGAAAACCTAGGAGTTGGCCCTGCAGCCTTTTAAAAAAATAAAAAGAAGAAATATATTTGAAAGCAATGATGAGAGGGCCCAAGCATGAAAGTGTTGGTCATAGGCACCCAGATGCACCGCACAACCTGAGTGACTTTTGAGCATGTTGAGACCCATAAAACCCACTGGACAATGATGTCACTAAATAGGACTTAAGTTTAAGTCATCGTCGGGGTTGGACATCTCTTTCTATGTGTCATTGCTAGTGATTGCATGGTGACGACTGCAATGGCGCAGATGCTTGGGCCCGGTCTTCATTTGTGCAGGAGAAATAGGGTGTGTATAGGATGTGTACTAGGCATTGATGCGTGTGTGTGTAGGATGTGTACGGTATGTGTAGGATGAGTAGTTTGTGTGTGTCAGTGTTTGTTTATAGTGTGTGTGCACATGTGTGTGAGTATATGTGTGTGTGTAGTATATGTAGTTTGTGTAGTACTGTATGTGTATGTATGTTTGTGTGTGTCGTGTCTATGTCATCTGTGTGTGAAGTGTGTGTCTGTGTGTGTGAGTGTGGGGTGTGTTTAGGATATGTATGTCAAGTTTGTGAGTGTCTTTAGGTAATTACAGTGTAATTTGTGGAGTTAATGTCTGTGCAGTGTATGTGTGTGTGTTTGTGCAGTGTATGTGTTGTTGTTGTTTTGTAAGATGTTTGTGTCGTGTGTGAGTTTGGAGACATTTTTGTCTGGTGTGTTCAGAGGAGGCCAAATTGCTGTATGATATGCTAGGTGGTGAGCGTTCCATAGTACGCCACGGTACGTTTGTGGAAATGGGTGGGTTACTCGTGCCATCTTTGTCAAGAAGATAGAATCATAGGGTCTGAGCAATCTCATCCACCAACACCCCCCTTCACCAGTGTCTCACAAACAGCTGGACTTATAGGAGGTATTCTCAAAGAGGTAGGGACTGAAATTGCACTCTTCCTCCCACAAAGAACCTAGGATTACGTGATCAATTTGCAGCCAGTTTGGCCTACCATCTACCCACGTTCCCAGAGCAAGCCCCCAAGACCCAGTACCTCACAGTGGGTCTAGAAGTTCCCCAAGAACCTGCTGCTAAAGGTTGATGTCAAGAATGTACATCAGTACGTCGGGCCATTGGGCAATTTCGGTTGCGTAACGCCGGTCACTCCCCAGTTAATGAAGATAAACACCTCCTCGAGCTTGCTCATGCCAGTTCTGTGCAGCACTCTGGCGGGTCTATCACCATCAATATCACCTACAGGCTCCTGGTGGAAATTAGGCTATGGTTGGTCGACAAAGGAGAGGAGGCATGAGTTTAGGAGTGTTAGTGGGGAATTTGAATGTTGGGGCTATGACAGGGAAGGCAAGAGAGTTGGTTGACATGATGCAGAGATGGAAGGTGGACATACTGTGTGTCCAGGAGACAAGGTGGAAAGGTAGCAAGGCTAGAAGCTTAGGATCAAGGTTCAATTTGTTTTTCCCATGGATCTGTACAGGTTGGTGAATCAGAGAGATAGAGATGGGAAGGATGTGCAGCATGTTAGAGTGATTAAAGATAACGATGGAAAAGTACTGACAGATGCCAGGAGCGTGATGGGAAGATGGAAGGAATACTTTAAAGAGTTGATGAATGAGGAAAATGAAAGAGAACAAAGAGTAGAAGAGGTGAGTGGCAGGAAGTAGCAAATATTAGTAAGAGTGAGGTGAGGAGGGCATTACAGAGGATGAAGAGTGGAAAGGCTGTTGGTCCTGATGACATACCTGTGGAGGTATGGAAGTGCTTAGGAGAGGTCGCAGTAGAGTTTCTAACATGTTTGTTTAACAAGATCATGGAGAGTGAGAGGATTTCAGAGGAATGGAGAAGAAGTGTATTGGTTCCAATTTTTTAAGAACAAAGGAGATGTGCAGAGCTGTGGCAATTACAGAGGCATAAAGCTGATGAGCCATACAATGAACCTTTTTAGAAAGAGTAGTGGAAGCTAGGTTAAGGGCAGAGGTGAGCATTTGTGAACAGCAATATGGTTTCATACCTAGAAAGTGTACAACAGATGCACTATTTGCTTTGAGGATGCTGATGGAGAAGTACTGACAAGGTAATATAGAGTTCCCTTGTATCTTTGTGGATTTAGAGAAAGCATACGACAGGGTGCCGAGAGAGGTTCTGTGGTGTTGTATGAGAAAGTCTGGAGTGGCGGAGAAGTATGTTAGAGTGGTGCAGGACATGTATGAGAGCTGTAAGACAGTGTTGAGATGTGCTGTAGGTGTGACAGAAGAGTTCAAGGTGGAGTGATCAAGGACATGTGATGGACATGATGACAGATGAGGTTAGACAGGAGTCTCCATGGACTATGATGTTTGCACATGACATTGTGCTTTGTAAGCAAGAGCAGGGAACAGGTGGAGGAAAATTTGGAGAGGTTGAGGTATGTTCTGGAAAACGGAGGAATGAAGGAACGGGTAGAGAAAAGTGTCAGGTGTGCTGAGTGATAAAAGACTAGCTCAGCGAGAATGAAAGGAAAGGTGTACAAGACAGTGGTGAGAACAGCCATGCTCTATGGCTTAGAGACAGTGGCACTGAAGAAAAGACAGGACGCAGAGCTGGAGGTAGTGGAGATGAAGATGTTGAGGTTCTCTTTGGGCATGACAAGGATGGATAGGATTAAGAATAAGGTCATCAGAGTGCCAACACACCTTAGATGTTTTGGAGAGGCCAGACTGAGGTGTTTTGGACATGTTCAGGGGAGAGATTGTGAATATATCGGTAGAGGGATGCTGAGGTTGGAACTGCCAAGCAGGAGGTCTATAAGACCAAAGAGGAGATTTATGGATGTAGTTAGAAAAGACATAAAGGTAGTTGGCGTGAGAGAAGAGGATACAAAGGATAGGGTGGATGGTGGATGGTGGATGGAGGTGGATGATTTGCTGTGGCGACCCCTGAAAGGGAACAGCGGAAAGACAAAAAAGCAATATAATAACAAGCAGCGATGAGCGGGACCAAACAACTGTGGTCGCACCTTGGTTGTAGGATGTGTGTGAGATGTGTGTTTGTCTGTATTTATTTATTATGTGTGTTGTCTGTGTGCTATGTGTAATTGGGATGTGAGTGTGTTTGTATTGAGCGTATGTGTTTATATGTGTCTAGAAAGCATGTGTAATGGTTGTGTGTATGTGTAGTATGTGTAAGTCTAAGATGTAAGTGTGTAGGATGTGGCTATCTAGTGTGTGTGTGTTTGGTAAATGTGTAGTATGTGTGTATGTGTATGTATAGATTGTAGTATATGTGTGCGTACGTGCGTGCGTGCTTGCGTGCGTGCGTGTGTGTGTGTGTGTGTGTGTGTGTGTTCAGGATGTGTTTGAATTCCTGGAACTTCCCAGCTCAGCTTATCGCTTATTGCTGTTGCAAACTTTGCTAGGAACCACCCTTGTGGCACAGAAATTAAAGGCACACAGAGACGACCGAAGAGCTGTATGATGTGCTAAGTGGTGAGCGTTCCATAATAGGCAGCGGTACATTTGGGGAAATGCGTGGGATACTTGTGGCATTTTTTTGAGCAGATGGAGTCATAGCATCTTGGTTGTAGGATGTGTGTGAGATGTGTGTTTGTCTGTGGTTATTATTTATTTATTATGTGTGTTGTCTGTGTGCTATGTGTAATTGGGATGTGAGTGTGTTTGTATTGAGCGTATGTGTTTATATGTGTCTAGAAAGCATGTGTAATGGTTGTGTGTATGTGTAGTATGTGTAAGTCTAAGATGTAAGTGTGTAGGATGTGGCTATCTAGTGTGTGTGTGTTTGGTAAATGTGTAGTATGTGTGTATGTGTATGTATAGATTGTAGTATATGTGTGCGTACGTGCGTGCGCGCGTGCTTGCGTGCGTGCGTGTGTGTGTGTGTGTGTGTGTGTGTGTGTGTTCAGGATGTGTTTGAATTCCTGGAACTTCCCAGCTCAGCTTATCGCTTATTGCTGTTGCAAACTTTGCTAGGAACCACCCTTGTGGCACAGAAATTAAAGGCACACAGAGACGACCGAAGAGCTGTATGATGTGCTAAGTGGTGAGCGTTCCATAATAGGCAGCGGTACATTTGGGGAAATGCGTGGGATACTTGTGGCATTTTTTTGAGCAGATGGAGTCATAGCATCTTGGTTGTAGGATGTGTGTGAGATGTGTGTTTGTCTGTGGTTATTATTTATTTATTATGTGTGTTGTCTGTGTGCTATGTGTAATTGGGATGTGAGTGTGTTTGTATTGAGCGTATGTGTTTATATGTGTCTAGAAAGCATGTGTAATGGTTGTGTGTATGTGTAGTATGCGTAAGTCTAAGATGTAAGTGTGTAGGATGTGGCTATCTAGTGTGTGTGTGTTTGGTAAATGTGTAGTATGTGTGTATGTGTATGTATAGATTGTAGTATATGTGTGCGTACGTGCGTGCGTGCTTGCGTGCGTGTGTGTGTGTGTGTGTGTGTTGTGTGTGTGTTCAGGATGTGTTTGAATTCCTGGAACTTCCCAGCTCAGCTTATCGCTTATTGCTGTTGCAAACTTTGCTAGGAACCACCCTTGTGGCACAGAAATTAAAGGCACACAGAGACGACCGAAGAGCTGTATGATGTGCTAAGTGGTGAGCGTTCCATAATAGGCAGCGGTACATTTGGGGAAATGCGTGGGATACTTGTGGCATTTTTTTGAGCAGATGGAGTCATAGCATCTAAGTTAACTAAAACATCCACAACCCCCTTCCCCAGTCTTTCACAAACAGGTGGACTCATAGGAAGGTATTCTCGAAGAGGAAGGGCCAAAAACGTGGACACCCCGCACAAAGAACCTAGGACTGCTTGATCAATCTGCTCCCTGCAGCCAAGTTGGCTACCCATATGCTTCCAGAGGAAGCCCCCAAGACCAAGAGCCTCACCCAGATTTAAGAGTTCCCCCCCAAAAAAAATCTGCTCAAGTTTGAAGGCAAGAAGGTACATCGGTATTTGAATCGGTCATTGAAGATGCAACAAAGATTTAATTTCAGTTGCATACAGTTGATTACTCCTCGCCTGTCGATGAGGATAAACACCTCCTCAAGCTCACTTAAGCCAGTCTTGTGCAGTACTCTGGCAGGTCCATCGACAGCAACATCGCAATGGGGACCCATTGGGGACACAGTCAGGCGAGGAACATTAATGGCACAATACAATACAGGCATATACTGTTCCCTGGTCTGGCTAAAAAACAAAGCAGAAATATAGTTACAAGCAAGGATGAGCGGGCCCAAGCAGCTTTGCCATAGCCACTTGTTCGAACTTCACAACTTGTGTGCCTTTTCAGCATGCTAAGACCTATTAAACAAATATGACATAAGTTTAAGGCATCACTATTCCTGGACGTCTCTTCCTGATACGCCATTGCTAGCTGTCTCAATGTTGTTCGGGTTTGGTGATGACTATAATGGCACAAGGGCTTGAGCAGGTCATCGTTTCTGTGGAATGGGTAGAATGTGGAAACACTGAAAACGTGTGTGTGTGTGTGTGTGTGTGTGTGTGTGTGTGTGTGTGTGTGTGTGTGTGTGTGTGTGTGTGTGTGTGTCTGTGTATATTTGTGTGGTGTGTGTGTGTCGTATGGGTCTGTGTTTGCAGTATGTTTCATGTATGGTTCAGGTGTGTAGTGTTTTTTCGTGCAGAATAGTACTATAAAATGAATAATTATAATAATTAATATAATAATCTATTTGGTGGTTTTGTGTGTGTGTGTGTGTGTGTGTGTGTGTATGTGTCAGTGTGTGTGTGTGTGTGTGTGTGTGTGTGTGTGTGTGTGTGTGTGTGTGTGTGTGTGTGTGTGTGTGTGTGTGTGTGTGTGTGTGTGAGTTTATATGAATTTATGTGTTGCATTTTTGTGTGTCTCTCGTCTGGGTCTGTGTGCAGTATCTTTAATGCATGTTTAATGTTTTTAGCTTTTGTGTGTGTAGAATAGAATTTGTAAAATACACAATGCACTTTTATATGCACTTTTCATGCTCAAAATATGAAAAGGGCTAACAAAAAATAGTTATGGAAAAAAGCGTTTGCTGTGTTCTTAGAGCTCAGGGAAGCGGTTTTCTCACACAACTAAGGCATCGTCATGTGAAACACATCAAATGAGTTTATATGCACTTTTTATGCTCAAAAGGTGAAAAAGACTAACAAAACATTTGTTACTCAACATGAATGTTATAATGCATGAAAGTGTTGGAAATGATCCTTTCACTTTTATGCGTGTCATGGTGAGATAAAGCGTTTGCTGCGTTCTTAGCGCTGTACGAGCTCAGGAAAGCGGTTTTCTTACACAACTAAGGCATGTCATGTGAAACACATCAAATGAGTTTATATGGACTTTTTATGCTCAAAACGTGAAAAAGAGTAACAAAAAATTTGTTAGTCAACATGAATGACATAATGCATGAAAGTGCTGGAAATCATCATTCCTTTCAATGTTATGCATGTCATGATGAGATAAAGCGTTTGCTGTATTCTTAGCGCTGTACGAGCTCAGGAAAGCGGTTTTCTCACACAACTATGGCATGTCATGTGAAACACATCAAATGAGTTTATATGCACTTTTCATGCTCAAAACGTGAAAAAGACTAACAGAAAATTTGTTCCTCAACTTGAATGTCATAATGCATGAAAGTGTTGGAAATTATCCTTCCTTTCACTTTTATGCGTGTCATGGGGAGATAAAGCGTTTGCTGCGTTCTTAGGGCTGTACGAGCTCAGGAAAGCGGTTTTCTCACACAACTAAGGCATCGTCATGTGAAACACACAAAATGAGTTTATATGCACTTTTTATGCTCAAAATGTTATAAAAACTAATAAAAAATTTGTTAGTCAACATGAATGTCATAATGCATGAAAGTGTTGGAAATCATCATTCCTTTCACTTTTATGCATGTCATGATGAGATAAAGCGTTTGGTGTGTTCTTAGCGCTGTACGAGCTCAGGAAAGCGGTTTTCTCACACAACTAAGGCATCGTCATGTGGAAAATCGAAAACCTATTGCTATGCATTTTTTTTGCTCAAAAGGTGAAAAAGACTAACAAAACATTTGTTAATCAACATGAATGTCATAATGCATGAAAGTGTTGGAAATCATCATTCCTTTCAATTTTATGCATGTCATGATGAGATAAAGCGTTTGCTGCGTCCTTAGCGCTGTACGAGCTCAGGAAAGCGGTTTTCTCACACAACTAAGGCATCGTCATGTGAAACACCCAAAACGTATTACTATGCATTTTTTTATGCTCAAAAGGTGAAAAATACTAACAAAACATTTGTTAATCTACATGAATGTCATAATGCATGAAAGTGTTGGAAATTATCCTTCCTTTCACTCTTATGCGTGTCATGGTGAGATAAAGCGTTTGCTGCGTCCTTAGCGCTGTACGAGCTCAGGAAAGCGGTTTTCTCACACAACTAAGGCATCGTCATGTGAAACACACAAAATGAGTTTATATGCACTTTTTATGGTCAAAATGTGAAAAAAATTAATAAAAAATTTGTTAGTCAACATGAATGTCATAATGCATGAAAGTGTTGGAAATCATCATTCCTTTCACTTTTATGCATGTCATGATGAGATAAAGCGTTTGGTGTGTTCTTAGCGCTGTACGAGCTCAGGAAAGCGGTTTTCTCACACAACTATGGCATCGTCATGTGAAAAACCGAAAACCTATTGCTATGCATTTTTTTTGCTCAAAAGGAGAAAAAGACTAACAAAACATTTGTTAATCAACATGAATGTCATAATGCATGAAAGTGTTGGAAATCATCATTCCTTTCAATTTTATGCATGTCATGATGAGATAAAGCGTTTGCTGTGTTCTTAGCCCTGTACGAGCTCAGGAAAGCGGTTTTCTCACACAACTAAGGCATCGTCATGTGAAACACCCAAAACGTATTACAATGCATTTTTCATGCTCAAAAGGTGAAAAAGACTAACAAAACATTTGTTAATCTACATGAATGTCATAATGCATGAAAGTGTTGGAAATTATCCTTCCTTTCACTTTTATGCGTGTCATGGTGAGATAAAGCGTTTGCTGCGTCCTTAGCGCTGTACGTGCTCAGGAAAGCGGTTTTCTCACACAACTAAGGCATCGTCATGAGAAACACACAAAATGAGTTTATATGCACTTTTTATGGTCAAAATGTGAATGTCATAATCAACATGAATGTCATAATGCATGAAAGTGTTGGAAATTATCCTTCCTTTCACTTTTATGCGTGTCATGGTGAGATAAAGCGTTTGCTGCGTTCTTAGGGCTGTACGAGCTCAGGAAGGCGGTTTTCTCACACAACTAATGAATAATAATGATAAACGTACAAAATTAATTTATATGCTTTATATATGCTCAAAACCTGAAAACGAATAACAAAAAAAATGTTATTCGAAATGTTTGCCATAAAAGTGTTGGAAATGATCTTTTTTGAAAATGATTCTTTTCACATTTATGCTTCTCATGTTGAGATAAAGCGTTTGCCCATGTAGCGCTGTCAGGAAAGCGCTTGTCTCTCTCAACTAATGCATGCTCATGTAAAACATGCGAAACAAGATTTTTTTCAGGTTTCATACTCAAACGTGACGAAGAATAACGAAGAATAAAAAGTTGTTATTTGACATGTGTGCCAGAATTCATGAATGTTTTGGAAATTATTTCTTTCACTTTTTTAATATCACAAATCTGATTTTCACTTTATATGAAAACTGATTCACACCCCTATGTATTTTACATACAGTTAAAAAGGAAGCAATGTTAAAATGAATGACGAAGTTGCTAAATTAATAGATCATGTTTAATAAATGTGAATTTGGTTTCAATTTAATGTCCAATTTTATTTGTCAAATACACAATCATTCACAAAATGATATTCAGAGAAATGCTTTGACAACCGTGCATGACCCAGGCATAAAAAAGAGAGTATTCAAACAAAGAATATGACTATACTAATAAATTAATAGAGTATGAATAAGAAACTAAATATGAAATAAGAAAATAAAAAAAACATAAATACAGAAACAGCTTTTTGTTTATAGTTTATAGAATAAAATAATGTGGATACATTCAGTAAGCGATGAGGAGGGACAGAAGAGAGGCAGCAAATACATGGGGAAATGGTGGTGTATCGACGTACACTTCCCCCAATGCAGGTCGGAGGCCTGAGTACTTCTTATGGCGGGTCAGCCTAGAAATGACACGGTGTGAGGTAATGTTTCTGTAGCGGAGAGACATAGCTGACTGGATCCCAGCATCCCAGGAATGGGCGTGCCACAATGTCTAGGTGTAGGTTTTTACATGCGGGTGAACACAAAACATGGGGCTTTAGCTTGTTGTTCACTTAATGTGTTCAAAACCTAGGCTAACTGAGCCAAATTCAAGTAGGCTTTTATTTTCATTTCAACCATATACAGTTTAGTACACAGTGACATGAAACAACGTTCCTCTAGGAGCAAGGTCCTACATACAACATAAATTAACATCATGAATGAGCAAAAACTAACTAGCTAACTAAGCAACCTAATTAGCTGCCTAGCTGTGACAAGACAGATTGACATTTTTAAGTTAACAGAAAACTAAGTTCTATAGAAAAAAAAGAGACAACATAAAGTGCTCGTGCAAATGTGCAAACAAGAGTAACAAAACTTTTCTGCTGTTCTCACTATCTGCTGTAAGGTCTTGCGGTCCGAGAGGAACACCAGACTATGATGCAGCTGTTCGGGATTCTCTCGATAGTCCCTTTATAGAAAGTGGTAAGGATCGGTAGTGGAAGCTGACCCATCCTCAGCCATCTCAGGAAGAGAAGATGTTTTGGATGCTATCGTGTGCAAGGAGCTGTCGTGTTGAGGGACCAAGTGAGGTTCTCCTCCAGATGGCCAACCAGGAATTTGGTGCTGTTGACGATCTCCACACAGGAGCAGCTGATGTTCATCGGTTGCCGCTCTGTGTCCTTCAGAAGTCAACAGTCATGTCCATGTCATTTTAGCAAGGTTCAGAAACAAGTTGTTGTGCCTTCATCAGACTGTTAGCCTCTGCAATTTGAGGAATTGAATGGAGCCGTCACTGTCACAGGCGAGTGATGGTGAGTTTCCTTTGGTGATGTCTTTTTGGTGGTGATGGCTTGTATGCCCTGCCACATGACTGGATGGGCATTCTCTGGGCATGTGTGCGCTTCGTCTCTATGGCCCGGGAAAGGTTGGCCCTTGCTATTCTGATGGTGAAGTCTCGGGTCTTCACAAGTGCACACCCCTCCACAGTAAATCCAGTAAAGTTTCTGGTTGTTCGTGAGATGATGTTCTTGGAGACAGCAACACCATCGGTGCGCTGGTTGAAGTAACTGGGTGCTGATGTGTACTCCTCCAAGTCAGTCAAGTTGCTGTAAGTTGCAGCCTTCCTAAAAGTATTCTCAAAACAACAGTGCAGGTTTCTATTGGCCAGGTTTTCACCTGCTTCAGAACCAGGGTCCCAGAATCATCAAACTGTAAACACTGGTCAGTTGATCAAGAACATAAACCTGTAACTAGGCATTTCACATCTAGGCAGACATGATAGGTGTCACAGATTTACCATGCAGTAGGAAAATTCCTGGAACTCCAAATCTGGCCAACTCAGCTTATCGCTGCTGTTTGCTGCGACTGTTGCGAAGAGCCACAAAGAATGAAAATCCCCCAGCAATGAAAATCATGCAGACAAGGCTGAAGGGCAGTATGATGAGTGTGAATGCAGAATGGTGAGCATTCCATAGTACGTCGCAGTATGTTTCTTGAAATTAATGGTTTACTCATGACACTTTGTCAAGCAGTTAGGGTCATACTAGAGCTATCTAGAGCATACTAGAGTCACATAGAGCTATCTGAACCACCCACAACAGGAGAGACTAGTTCTCAGGTATTCTCAAGGAGGTAGGGCCAAAACGTCCACTGTCAGCCCCACAAAGAACCTAGGATGATCAAGCTGCTCCCTGTAGGCCCCAATTTGGCCACCGTCTACCCATCTTCTCAGAGCAAGAGCCCTTAGGCCCGGAGACTCACCCAGGACAATGGGGCTGAAAGTTCCCCAAAGAACTTCCTGCTGAAGGTGTATGCCAAGAAGTACATCGGGCCATATAAGATACAACTAGCATTCATTTTGGTTGCTAACCACCGGTCATTCTCTGGTCGATGAAGATGAACCCTACCTCAAGCTTGCTCAAGCCAGTACTGTGCAGCCCTCTGGTGGGTACATTGAACACTCGTGGGTCTCAGCCTGGCGCATACCATACGACAGTCTGGAAGTCCAAGAAGAAGTTCTGTCAGAAGATGAAAACCTAGGAGTTGGCCCTGCAGCCTTTTAAAAAAATAAAAAGAAGAAATATATTTGAAAGCAATGATGAGAGGGCCCAAGCATAAAAGTGTTGGTCATAGGCACCCAGATGCACCGCACAACCTGAGTGACTTTTGAGCATGTTGAGACCCCTAAAACTCACTGGACAATGATGTCACTAAATAGGACTTAAGTTTAAGTCATCGTCGGGGTTGGACATCTCTTTCTATGTGTCATTGCTAGTGATTGCATGGTGACGACTGCAATGGCGCAGATTCTTGGGCCCGGTCTTCATTTGTGCAGGAGAAATAGGGTGTGTATAGGATGTGTACTAGGCATTGATGCGTGTGTGTGTAGGATGTGTACGGTATGTGTAGGATGAGTAGTTTGTGTGTGTCAGTGGTTGTTTATAGTGTGTGTGCACATGTGTGTGAGTATATGTGTGTGTGTAGTATATGTAGTTTGTGTAGTACTGTATGTGTATGTATGTTTGTGTGTGTCGTGTCTATGTCATCTGTGTGTGAAGTGTGTGTCTGTGTGTGTGAGTGTGGGGTGTGTTTAGGATATGTATGTCAAGTTTGTGAGTGTCCTTTAGGTAATTACAGTGTAATTTGTGGAGTTAATGTCTGTGCAGTGTATGTGTGTGTGTTTGTGCAGTGTATGTGTTGTTGTTGTTTTGTAAGATGTTTGTGTCGTGTGTGAGTTTGGAGACATTTTTGTCTGGTGTGTTCAGAGGAGGCCAAATTGCTGTATGATATGCTAGGTGGTGAGCGTTCCATAGTACGCCACGGTACGTTTGTGGAAATGGGTGGGTTACTCGTGCCATCTTTGTCAAGAAGATAGAATCATAGGGTCTGAGCAATCTCATCCACCAACACCCCCCTTCACCAGTGTCTCACAAACAGCTGGACTTATAGGAGGTATTCTCAAAGAGGTAGGGACAGAAATTGCACTCTTCCTCCCACAAAGAACCTAGGATTACGTGATCAATTTGCAGCCAGTTTGGCCTACCATCTACCCACGTTCCCAGAGCAAGCCCCCAAGACCCAGTACCTCACAGTGGGTCTGGAAGTTCCCCAAGAACCTGCTGCTAAAGGTTGATGTCAAGAATGTACATCAGTACGTCGGGCCATTGGGCAATTTCGGTTGCGTAACGCCGGTCACTCCCCAGTTAATGAAGATAAACACCTCCTCGAGCTTGCTCATGCCAGTGCTGTGCAGCACTCTGGCGGGTCTATCACCATCAATATCACCTACAGGCTCCTGGTGGAAATTAGGCTATGGTTGGTCGACAAAGGAGAGGAGGCATGAGTTTAGGAGTGTTAGTGGGGAATTTGAATGTTGGGGCTATGACAGGGAAGGCAAGAGAGTTGGTTGACATGATGCAGAGATGGAAGGTGGACATACTGTGTGTCCAGGAGACAAGGTGGAAAGGTAGCAAGGCTAGAAGCTTAGGATCAAGGTTCAATTTGTTTTTCCCATGGATCTGTACAGGTTGGTGAATCAGAGAGATAGAGATGGGAAGGATGTGCAGCATGTTAGAGTGTTTAAAGATAACGATGGAAAAGTACTGACAGATGCCAGGAGCGTGATGGGAAGATGGAAGGAATACTTTAAAGAGTTGATGAATGAGGAAAATGAAAGAGAACAAAGAGTAGAAGAAGTGAGTGGCAGGAAGTAGCAAATATTAGTAAGAGTGAGGTGAGGAGGGCATTACAGAGGATGAAGAGTGGAAAGGCTGTTGGTCCTGATGACATACCTGTGGAGGTATGGAAGTGCTTAGGAGAGGTCGCAGTAGAGTTTCTAACATGTTTGTTTAACAAGATCATGGAGAGTGAGAGGATTTCAGAGGAATGGAGAAGAAGTGTATTGGTTCCAATTTTTTAAGAACAAAGGAGATGTGCAGAGCTGTGGCAATTACAGAGGCATAAAGCTGATGAGCCATAAAATGAACCTTTTTAGAAAGAGTAGTGGAAGCTAGGTTAAGGGCAGAGGTGAGCATTTGTGAACAGCAATATGGTTTCATACCTAGAAAGTGTACAACAGATGCACTATTTGCTTTGTGGATGCTGATGGAGAAGTACTGACAAGGTAATATAGAGTTCCCTTGTATCTTTGTGGATTTAGAGAAAGCATACGACAGGGTGCCGAGAGAGG
>QNUK01000221.1:0-182500 GCA_013621035.1 Clarias magur
AGGAAGAAACCTTGAGAGGAACCAGACTCAACAGGGAACCCATCCTCATCTGGGTGATAACGGATAGCAGAGAATGATCAGCATAATAATGTGTACTGGAAGTTCAGTGTAACAGGAGATGTGTTAAAATTTAAATTAAAGGAGTCCAGTTTGTTCCCGGAGGCTCAGGTAGACTGTAGGAGATTCCAGTCCTGAGCTATCGAACAACTGAAGTCACAGGTCCCCAGAGCATCAATCGATGATAGGACAGTCTTCATGAAAACCATCCCCAGCCACAAAGCGCATCCAGGCAGACCACACGGGGCATCCATGTGATGGGATCTCCAACCAGAAGCAGGACTCCAGGACGGGTTAGACGGCTCCAGAGGGCAGAGGGGTCTGGATCACTGGCAACTCAGGAGCGAACATGTATAGCTCGACAGAGAGACAGAGAGAGGGAAAGGAGAGAGGGAGAGAGAGAGCAGAAAAGGAGAGAACAGAAAATAAGGAGAGATGGCAGTTAGGTCTGGTCACAGTCAGCATGTATAAGGTGAATGTATATTAGTGCAAAGTGCAAGCAGGGACTCCGGCAGGACTAACTATAACAGCATAACTAAAGGGGAGAGCCAGTAGGAAACACAAACATGAGGGGGAACTGAGATGTAAAGCAACCAATCACCTCACCGTCAACAAACCTGAGTGAACAATGAGAGTGGGGAGGACAGCATCTAAACATAGCAGTTGACCAGAATACTCTCGTCCATGAGTCCCCAGATCTGCTCTTTACCTAAAGGTTAATCTATTTACAAAATAAATAAATAAATGGTTTTAGCCTAGACTTAGGCTACTGGACTTTGTGTCTGAGTCCCGAACATTAACAGGAAGACTATTCCATAACTTTGGGGCTTTGTAAGAAAAAGCTCTGCCCCCTGCTGTAGTTTTAATAATACGTGGTACTGACAGGCAGCCTGCATCCTTTGATCGAAGTAGGCGTGGCGGATCGTAAGACACTAACAGTTCACTCAAATACTGTGGCGCGAGACCATTTAGTGCTTTAAATGTCAAAAGTAGTATCTTGAAATCGATGCGAAATTTCACAGGAGCCAATGCAGTGTAGATAAGATAGCTGATGTGCTCGTATCTTAGTTTCTAGTGAGGACTCTCGCTGCTGCATTCTGAACTAACTGAAACTTGTTTATACACCTAGTTGAACAACCAGACAGTAAGGCGTTACAATAGTCCAACCTAGAGGTGATAAAAGCATGAACTAGTTTTTCTGCATCATTTAGTGACAATATGTTTCTTATCTTGGCAATATTTCTAAGGTGAAAGAAAGCTATCCTGGTGATATTATCTACATGAGCTTCAAACGAAAGGCTGGAATCTATAATCACACCGAGGTCTTTTACTGTTGCACTTGAATGAACAGAAAGGCCATCTAAAGTTACAGTGTGATCAGAAAGCTTACTTCTAGCTACTTGTGGTCCTATGACCAGAACTTCTGTCTTATCAGGATTAAGCAGAAGAAAATTAATTAACATCCAATCTCGTATGTCCTGCACACACTGCTCAATTTTAGCAAACTGGTTTTTCTCATCTGGTTTTGCTGAGACATATAATTGTGTGTCATCAGCATAACAATGAAAACTAATACCATGTTTACGAATTATGTTGCCCAGAGGAAGCATGTAAAGGGAAAAAAGCAGTGGGCCTAAAACTGAGCCCTGTGGAACACCAAACTCCACTTGAGAACATGAGGAATGGTCACCATCTAAATCTACAAACTGATAACGATCAGTCAAGTAGGATCTGAGCCACAAGAGGGCAGTTCCCTTAATTCCAACTACCTTTTCTAATCTGTGAAGGAGGATACTATGATCAATGGTGTCAAAAGCTGCACTGAGGTCCAGTAATACAAGTATAGTGACGCAACCCTGATCAGAGGCCCATAGGAGGTCGTTTACTACTTTAACAAGTGCTGTCTCTGTGCTGTGATGAGGCCTAAATCCTGACTGATACAGTTCATTTATGCTATTTCTGTGTAGATGTGAACATAGCTGCTCTGTGTATACACAGAGTTCATGTTTTCACGCGCTCAAGTTCACAAAATCATAACGTGTTGTCGTCACCCATGTAAAGCGCGCATTACTATTCAGCATAAACACTTAAATATAAGCATTTTTCTAGGTTAAAGTTAGTGGCAATGTAAAATTGCTTGTTTCAGATGATTATCCATATTTGAGGTGTGTCAAAATATTAACATTGATTATCAATTATCCCCCGGTAAACTAAGGTAAATTAAGGTTGTCTTGAAACATAATGCAATAATTAGTTTTATTTGTTTATTTTTAAAATTGCATAAAAAATCATGGGTTGTGTTTCGAGTGATTAAAATTTACTTGAAAGTATCTGATAAATTACAAACTGTAATAAAACAGTATTAAACACAAATATATGATATGGTAGTATAGACATTGAAAAATCTTTTTACACACATGTGCACAAGTCTAAAGCAAACGCAGTTATTAATTTATTATGTAAATTTAAATCCATTCAGTTGTTTAAGTTATATGAAAAAGAACGTGCCTACCAGCTCACTATTATTTTCTGCTCAAATTTAAAGATGCCCGCTTGTGTGTGCAAAAAATGAAGTACAGTGGAACCTCGGATTGCGAGTAACGCAGTCTGTGAGCATTCCGCAAGACGAGCAAAGATTTATAATGGATTTTGACTTGGAAAAAGAACAAGTCCTGGTTTACAAGTACTGAGTATCATGTAGCACGCATGCGCTTCTCGTGATCACAACTGAGCCAATTATTTTTCACTCTCTTGCACTGCGTAATTGTGGGTAATCGTCTCCCCTGCTGGGTCTTAATGCTTGTCTCACACTGGTATAATCAACATCCGTGCGCACGTGTACTGTTTACTATAACACTGTGTCCACGTGTGTGCTCGTAAAACATATTTTATTTTGTGGTTGTATGCATGTGTATACAGCGCGCGTGTACTGTTATACATTATAACACGCGTGTGTGTGCGCGTGTAAAGCAAAAGCAAGTCTCATTAGAGAGGTAAAAGATCTATTTTCTCTCTCTCTCTCTCTCTCTCTGTATCAGCCTGCAAGTTCAGGGTGCGCGTGTCATTTGACAATGTGCATTTTCTCACACACACACATGTGCACTCCCTGCCCCCTGCCACCTTCACACACACACACAGACAGACACACACAGTCTGCTTTACACAGAAACACTGCTCTGTCGCGATTCTTTTCAAAGGTAAAGTGCAGGTTAATTTGTTTTCTTTTTACTTTACAGCAGTGATTCTATTAGTCTGTGCTCAGTCAAGTGTCATTAGACAGTTTTTTTTGTTTCCGTTGTTTGTGTGTTGTGAAACTTAAAAAGAGGGGGGGGGGGGTTACTGTGTAAGACGAGAAGCAGGAGAGGGAGGGGCTAATTACACACACACACAGCGCCTACGGGAAAACCCTTATCTGGCGGGATTTATAGTCTCTTTTTTTTTAAAATAAAGTGCAGGTTAATTTGTTTTATCTTTACTTTATATTTTATGTTCATTAGTTTAATATATTTATTTTTTTGGCGTGTGGAATGAGTAATTTGAGTTTCCATTATTTTTTATGGGAAAATACGATTTGATTTACGAGTGTTTTGATATACTGTACGAACCTGCTTCTGGAACGAATTACGTTCGTAATCCAAGGTTCCACTGTACAACAAAGAATACAAAAGTGTATAATAAGTTAACCTAAAACAATATCGTTTCCAATGCTGAAGCAAACATGTTTATTTTGTTTTACAATAGATCTTTCATGATGAATGTATGTGTATGTGCTTTAAATATACACTAAACAATAACCACTGCCTTATGCAAAGTGAAAGTGAGTGTCGTTGATCAAAAGGCTGATAAATCTCAAGTCAAGTCAAGTCAAGTAGGCTTTTATTGTCATTCCAACCATATACAGTTAGTACAGTGAAACGAAACAACGTTCCTCCAAGACCAAGGTGCTACATACATGCAACAACATAAATTTACACCACAAATTTTTACAGTTTTAAGTTAGTCTAAAAGAACTATCAAATTTCTATACAAAAATACACAATAGACCAAGTGCACATGCAAATGTGCAAACAAAGAGGTACATGACAGACACAACAATGTAACACATAACAGTACAAACCGGTTTCGCTGATGGGGGAATTGGCAGAATTGGTTTTAAAAAGAATTAACAAGACAGAGTAGATGTCTCTGCCTAAAATTTATTTACCCAGCAAAACACAAAATGAATCAAAATAAAAATGTTTAATGGTAGCAATTAAATCAGACTTCATAGTCGGGTTTGATACTTTTCGAGTGTAATTCACAAATTTATGAATATATTCGGATTTTGTAAAATAACGAAAACGGATTTCTCTGTTTCCTTCCTAGACCTTTTTTTGTCTGCATCACATCAGCGTAGTTCCATGTACCGTAGAGTAATTTAATAAAGTGTCACGATCCGAACAGGCGTAGTGGATCCAAGCGCAGAGCGCGTGTGGAATATAGCGCCGATTATCCTGTGATGAACGCGCTGTTTGTTTTGTGAATGAAAGCTCCCGCTGTGCGGAGATGCGGCGGCACGGCGCGAGCCTCGCGTAGAGAATGTGAAAGTGAAGAGCCGGTGCGCGCTGAACGCAGCTCAGGTCCGCGGGGAATAATCGTGGTTGTGAACGTGCTTGCTTCGAGGTCATGAAATCCAATACAGTCCGTAATCCTGATTCGTGGTCATGAAACGTGAGCGATGGGCGATATCCAGAAATCCAAAAAAGCAGTAATCCAAAACGTGAAACGAGAGCAAGGTCCGTGAAACAGAGCGTGGGTCGAGATCCAAAAGTCAAGGCAGTGAAAAACGCTGGAAAATTGGGCATGAGGGCACACAATAATCTGGCAAGAGGTGGTGGTTTGTGAAAGAGTTTTATAGAGCGGAGTAATGAATGAAATGAAGAACAGGTGTGCTGAGCCGGTGAATGAGGCGGCAAAATGAAAGCAGCGGACTGGAGTGTGGAGAGGAGTCACAGGTGATCACTTGGCTTGAGGTGTGGATGTGACATGGTGTACCGTGACATAAAGAACTGTTGTCTTGGTCATGTATTTTCAAGTCTAAACATTTGCCCAGGTCATACGTTACCTTGCTCTTAATTGGTACATACCAGATTTTGTATTGTCATCGTTGGCCGCGGGATAAACAGAATTGGTAAGATACACTGAATCATGCTAGACGCTGGATGGATGCTATAACTATATGTATGCTAAACTGTTATATGTTATATGTGTTAACTGTTATAACTACACACGTGGACAAAATTGTTGGTACCCTTCGGTCAATGAAAGAAAAACTCACAATGGTCACATAAATAACTTTAATCTGACAAAAGTAATAATTTTAAAAAACTCTATGAATGTTAACCAATGAAAGTCAGACATTGCTTTTCAGCCATGCGTCAACAGAATTATTTAAAAAAATAAACTCATGGAACAGGTCTGGACAAAAATGATGGTACCCCTAGAAAATACTGAAAATAATGTGACCAAAGGGACATGTTAATTCAAGGTGTGTCCACTAATTAGCATCACAGGTGTCTACAATCTTGTAATCAGTCAGTGGGCCTATATATAGGGCTCCAGGTAGTCACTGTGTTGTTTGGTGACATGGTATGTACCACACTCAACATGGACCAGAGGAAGCAAAGGAAAGAGTTGTCTCAGGAGATTCGAAAGAAAATTATAGACAAGCATGTTAAAGGTAAAGGCTATAAGACCATTTCCAAGCAGCTAGATGTTCCTGTGACTACAGTTGCACATATTATTCAGAAATTTAAGATCCATGGGACTGTAGCCACCTCCCTGGACGTGGCCGCACGAGGAAAATTCATGACAAATCAAAGAGACGGATAATCCGAATGGTAACAAAAGAGCCCAGAAAGACTTCTAAAGAGATCCAAGGTGAACTTCATGCTCAAGGAACATCAGTGTCAGATCGCACCATCCGTTGTTGTTTCAGCCAAAGTGGACCACAAGACTGGAATATGCCAAACTACATGTTGACAAGCCACAAAGCTTCTGGGAGAATGTCCTATGGACAGATGAGACAAAAATGGAACTTTTTGCCAAGGCACATCAGCTCTATGTTCACAGACGGAAAAATTAAGCATATCAGAAAAGAACACTGTCCCTACTGTGAAACATGGAGGAGGCTCTGTTATGTTCTGGGGCTGCTTTGCTGCATCTGGCACAGGGTGTCTTGAATCTGTGCAGGGTACAATGAAATCTCAAGACTATCAAGGGATTCTAGAGAGAAATGTGCTGGCCAGTGTCAGAAAGCTGGGTCTCAGTCGCAGGTCATGGGTCTTGCAACAGAACAATGACCCAAAATACACAGATAAAAACATCCAAGAATGGCTAAGAGGAAAACATTGGACTATTCTAAAGTGGCCTTCTATGAGCCCTGACCTCAATCCTATTGAGCATCTTTGGAAGGAGCTGAAACATGCTGTCTGGAAACGGCACCCTTCAAACCGGAAACAACTGGAGCAGCTTGCTCATGAGGAGTGGGCCAAAATACCTGCAGAGAGGTGCAGAAGTCTCATTGACAGTTACAGGAATCGTTTGATTGCAGTGATTGCCTCAAAAGGTTGTGCAACAAACTATTAAGTTAGGGGTACCATCATTTTTGCCCAGGCCTGTTCCATGAGTTCTTTTTTTTTTTTTATAATTCTGTTGAAGCATGGTTGAAAAGCAATGTCTGACTTTCATTGGTTAACATTCATAGAATTCGTATTTATTATTACTTTTGTCAGATTAAAGTTATTTCTGTTGTGAGTTTTTCTTTCATTGACCGAAGGGTACCAACAATTTTGTCCACGTGTGTATATATGCTATAACTGTTAAATCAGTTTAATAAAATCAACCCTGAAACCATACAGAGCGATACCTGCAAATAGAACACACTTGCTCATACATAATATCAGATGTGCATTTGTACAATTTTAGCAGTAGTTATTGCAGGATGTGGGAAATCAAATTGTAATGAAAAAAAATGAATAAATAGTCAGTTCAAAGATGGAGGATGATGTATATAGTGTATATCCTATGACCAAATTATACTATAGGCAGATCACTTTTTTAGTATACATTTTAGTATACTCTGATCACTGATCATAACATTATGATGACCCACATAATATTATGTAGGTCCCTCACTGAAATGTGCTGTGTTCTGGCACCTTCCTATGGGAACCAGCATTAAGCTCTTTTGCAATTTGAGCTACAGTAGCTTTACTATTAGATCGGCCTACACAGGCCAGCCTTCAGTTCCCACAAGAATCAATGAAACAACACTTGGTAGGTCATGGGAACATTCCACAAGAGCTGCAGTTGCTCTCCTACTCCTGATCTAGCCATCACAATTTGGCCCTTGTCAAACTCACTCAAATCCTTATGCTTGTCCATTTTAACTGCTTCCAACATATCAACTTAAGGGACAAAATGTTCACCTGCTGCCTAATGATTTTAAAATGCTGGAGATTTTAGTAATTCAGAAATGGAAGAGCAAATAGCCTTTTAAGCCGAGAACAGAAATCATAAACAAATCATAAAGTTACACATTACGTGGGTACATTACACATGAGCGTCACATGATCAGCTGTAACCTCCAAGTCTATAGTGTTATATTCCTGCCACAATTCTGAGCGAGCGGTTTGACATTTTGAGAGTAGACAAAGCACACTATGCATGTGCAGTGTCTCCACTGCGTGCTCAACAGCTCGATTCTGCACGTGCAGTGTCTCCCCTGCTCGCTCAACATGTTCTTCGCGCACGTGCGACTTCTCGATTCTGTGCGAGCTTGACTCTGCCTGCACGCATGCAACATTTATTTTATGTGCGCACTCGATTCTGCCTGTATGCTTGTTCAACTTTGTTCAGTGTTACAAAACTGCCACAAAACCAGCCAATCACAGACTTCCAAAGACTACTTCTGATTAGCTGTTCCTTCTCTATCAGCTGGCACTATCGACCACATAATTGAGAAGGAACAGCCAAACAGAAGTAGTGTTTGGAAGTCTGTGATTGGCTGGTTTTGTGGCAGTTTTGTAACACTGGACAAAGTTGAGCGAGTGTACAGGCAGAGTCGAGCACGCACAGAAAATAAATCTTGGAGAGCACGCACAGAATCGAGAAGTCGCGTGTGCGCGGAGAACATGTTGAGCGAGCAGGGGAGATGATTTTTTCCTTTTTAATTCGCTGTAACTTTTGAAACTACTTATTGTCGGGTGTTACATAACTTAGCTGACTAGCTCCCCAAAATAAGATAAAGTTAGTCAAGAAAACTTTTTCACAAGACAACTAAACAGTCAAATGAAAAATCTTTTTCTCACTTATTTCTGCCCTTCCAAATCCTGCCTCCTCTACATCAGGTGCCATCAATATAAATACCTTCTTTCATTCATTATCTATACTACTTATCCTGTTCAGGGTTGTGGGCAGCTTAGAGCCCAATTACAGCAGACTTTTATTCACACAATTCCAGGCAATTTGGGGACTCCAATTAGACTATTATCTCTGTTGTTAGAAGAAACAAGTGTAGCCAGAGGAAACCCACCAAGTACGAGGAGAACATGCAAACTCCATGCACAAGGATGGAATCGAACCTTCAACCCAGTTGGACTGGGTTGATGCTAACCATTATGAAGTGAAGACTGTGTTTTAAAATATTAACAAGACTACAATTGTACTATATTTAATTATTTAATTAATTAATTATCTGAAAATTGTTCTTGCCTTAAAAGTGTAGCATGTAATTTTAAAAATGTTGTAAAGTTGTGCATGCAATTTTTTCTCATTTAAACATTTAAACATGTTGTATTTCCCATGTATTAAAAGCAGATTGGTAATTTTTAATGCATTTAAAGTTTACAAGATAGATAGTTGTTCAGTATGATATGCACAGATTTGATAGGATGCTTTGTTTACGTTAAAACATTCATAGTACATACTGTATAAGGATAAACCAAAGGATAAAAGTTTTAATTGATGCATGTTTGTTTCAAAGCTAGTTTGGTGTTTGGGAGATCATAAAGACAATGACTTGTTATTTATTCCCTCACTTGTTGTCTATACCGCTTCATCCTGTATGGGGTCCTGGGGGGCCTAGAACCTATCCCAGAAAACTTGAGGCATGAGGCGGGGTACACCCTGAACAGGGTGCCAATCCATCGCAGGGCACACACATACACACACTTACATACGTATTTACACACTATGGGCATTTCGCTTGAAAAAGTACCCGGAGGAAACCCACCAAGCAAGGGGAGAACATGCAAACTCCATACACACAGACCTGAGGCAGGAATCAAACCCAGACAATGGAGGAATTTACCACTCATGTCAAATTTTTAGGATATAGCTCCTGGTCTCCCCCTACTGTTAAACAACATTATATAATTAACATTTCAGTTCCACAATAACTCTCCATGCGATTTAGATGAAGACATGGGCTGCACTAGAGCTGTGTATTGGGACTGTGTTTCCACTTCTGAGTGCAAACTACATTCAGTTAACTAAATCATGACACACATGTACTGTAGCATGTACTGTATGTACTGTAATGCATCAGTGTCAATATAATGAATCCTACACTGTGATGCCTCTTTATACATAAATGAACAGCTTAAAAAGAAAAGCACAGACACCACAAATAGACACACAAACTCACCTGAGGCCTGTGATGGGGTAAGCCTTACAGGCGTGGCAGCGCACTCTGTGCTGTACTGCCTCGCTAACTGAGAGTCTGTAAAGAGTGGAAAGCCACAGGAGTAAACGAGGCTCAAATTGGAGCCAGCTCACAAAATGCTCCTCCACTACACTCCCACTGGTAACCTAGAGTGAGATCCTTTGGTGTGACTGTGACTATACAGTACATCTGTGTGTAGAAGTAGAACATACTGTACCCCACTGAAGCGGGACTGGGTTGCAGCCTTGACCGGACCAAACACATGGCTTTCTTTTCAACCACAGCTGGCACTTTAACAAGCAGAGAAAAGCTTCATTTATGATTATGAATTATTTAGCATTACTACCGAGGGAAAAAAGTCAGAATTTTACTCTCATTAATTCTACTCTCATTACTCTCACTGTCAGGTGACTACTGAGGATGGGTCGCCATAGGAAATTTCACTATTTATTTATTTATTTATTTATTTATAAAAACAAATAACAGGCATCTAATACAGTATTGTTAGGAACCTCCACTAGAGGTCACTGTTCATGTCTGTCTGTCTTTGTGTAGTTACTGTTGGTTGACTCAGTTTCCCAGAAGGCACCTCAGTCAGGTGATGAGGCTCACCTGAACTGAGGTGGCTCATTAAAACCTTCTATAAATAGCAGTTTGTTCTGGGAAACTGGGTCGAGCATTGTCTGAGTGTCTGATTGTTTGTTTGTCTGTTTGGATTACCATCATGTGGGCATTCCTTTTTGTTACTTTGAGTTTATATTTGGTTTATGTTTTGTAACCTTTGTTTTCAGAGGGCTCTAGTTTTGTTTCCTTGATGTTCCTTGTGTTTGTGGATTCATGGAGCTGCTCTGTTCAGTGTGTAGTTAGGCTGTGTCTCCTCCTGTGTCCTGTGTAAGTACTGTTTTGCCTTCTGGTTTTTTCCCTTGTATGTGTAGCCACATGAGTGCTTAGCCATTAGCAGGGTTAGCCGCTAGTAGGCCTGGATGGCTAGTAGGGTCAGCCCCTAGTAGGGTTAGCCTCCAGTAGGCTAATCTCTAGTGGGAGTGACTGCTAGTGGTTCTGGTCACTAGTAGGTTAGCCGCTAGTTTGGTATAGCCCCATGTGTGCCCTGCCTTTTGTCTTCCGGTCCCCTAGGTCAGTACTAACACCATTAGCCACTAACCCGGTTAGGTCAGCCTCCAGTGTCCCCAGTACAACATGTAGCTACTAACCTCACTAACCCAGCTAGTCTAGTTCCTGTCAGTCTCTGTGCCCCTAGCCCTGTCTCCTGTCTAGCCCTGTCTCCTGTCTAGCCCTGTCTCCTGTCTAGCCCTGTCTCCTGTCTAGCCCTGTCTCCTGTTCCTGTGTTTTTCCTGAGCCCTAGTCTTAGTTTGAGTTTGTTGTTTTAGTTCCTTTGTTCTGTTTGAGTTGTGTGTTTAAATAAAAGACTCTTTCTGTTACACCCCTCTGCCTTCATGCCTACCTTCATGCCCACGGCAACACCATCAGCCGGTCTAGCAACTACAACCAGCTAGACCCATGACAAGTATGTCTTTATATGAAAATATCTTTATGATCATGAAAATCTTACATTCCCATCAAATAAAGATCCTAAATATTATAGATAAAAATGATTCATTTTCTGAAGACTCTCACCTGACTAAGATCATCCAGTAAGTTTCTGATTTACTGGACACAGCTGATAAAAGTGTGCTCGGTGCCTTTCCTTCTGCCACAGCTGGAAGAGAGCTGCAGAAAAAAAGCCCCCTTTACAGTGGTGCATGTTAAATACTACAATGTAAAATTCATTATATAATATATAAATCAATTGGATACATGATGGCAACATTATATGCACATTTTTCCAGACCCTTTCGATTTTTCCTCATTTTGTTATGTTTCACACTCATCTTGGAATGGATTCAAATCATTCCACAGACAATACATACATACTGTAATAGCAAAGTAAAAAGAGGTGTTTGGAGTGTTTTGTTTATTTACTTGACAAAAATCAAGGACTGAAATATTCCATTACCATTAGTATTTTTGTATCCTTTGACACTTGAAACCGAGTGGCGCTTAAAATGCTTCTACAACTTGATTAGAGTCCACCTGTGTCTGAATTCAGTGGACATAATTGGGAAAGGCAAACATCTATCTATATACAGTCTCACAGAAGAAGTACAAGTAAAAACAAAGCCATGACATTATAAATCCATAAGACAAGGGAATTATCTATAAATCCATAAGACAGGATTGTGTCAAGACACTGATATCGGGAAGGATACAGGAAAAATGCCCAACTGAGTAATTGGGACAAAGTGCCTTGGTCAGAGAGGTAACCAAGAACCCAAGGGTCACTGTAAACGAGATTCTGAGTTTTCTTGTGAAGATGAGAGATTAACAGAAGCTCAAGTATCACTGCAGCGCTCCACCAGTAATGCCTCTGTAGGAACCTGTCCAGACAGAAGCCATGCCTTACTAAATGGAACATTGACGACCTGCTGCCAAAAAAGCCCCATAAGTACTCTCAGACCATTCAAAAAGTATTTGGAATCAGGAAATCAGGCACTGCATATCACTTTATTAAAACCATTCCTACAGTAAAAGACACACCATCATGCTTTGAGGAGGTTTGTCTGCAATTGGGACTAGGAGATTAATAGAATAGTGGGGAAAATGGATGAAGAAAAACTCAAGGTCTATCCTGAATGAAAACCTTCTCCAGAGTGATCTCAAGTTTGTCAAGACAAGACCTGAAGCAGACCATCAAGAAAACCCAGGAGAAGCCTCAGAAAAACTCTGTGAAGTCCTGGAGTGGTCCAGCCAGATTCTGGATCTGAACCCAAAAGAGCATCTCTGGAAAGACCTGAAATGGCTGCCCACCGACGCTGCCCACTCAGCCTGGTTGAGTTTGAATGATTCTGCCAATAAGAATGGAAGAAATTTTCAAAACAAAGGTCTGACAAGCTTGTAGGATCATTCACAAGCAGAGTTGAGGTTGTCAGTGCTGCCAAAGGCGCTTTAAACAAGTACTAATTGATGGGTCTGAAAAGTAATGCTTTGAAAGCTACGTATGAAACATAACAAAATGTGGAAAACTAAGGGTATGAAAACTTTCCCTTGGCACTGTACATATGCAAGCTAACTGAACGAGTAGATGACTTCTACTCGGCTGTGCCAAAATCTAGAGATTTTCCATTATATTTAATTTAGCGAATTATTTTATTTCAAGTGTTTTGATATTTCCGTTTTATTTTATTGACTTTACTGTAAGTGAGAGAAAAATAAAAGGCTAGTAAGGCATCATGTGTAATATACCATACTATATCATAACAATATTATAACCAGAAATGGGTTTTGTAGTCATTCCACAACATTAAACCGGTAAAATAACTGTTGTGACTTTTTCATAGAAAATAGAATAGAGAAAATAAATGCAGTTTGTGAACAGCTTTCGTAAAAATAATCAACATCAGTAAGTTACTGTAAGTATAATCAGACCATCTTGTATTTTCCTTCACTAAAAGGCTCTCTCATGTCTTATTACTTATATACTGTAATCTAAGCAATTAAACTAAAACAAGTTAAAAATTAGTAAAAAATGCTGGCGGTTAGTTATTTGATGGTTAGGTATTCAGCCTAGTTACCAAATTTGGTCTTTTGTCACAGACACATTTTACCAGAAATAACACACACACACACATATTCATAACATAAATCTTCAGTACTTTACTATTAGTTTAAATTGATTGAAAATAATGAAATATAAAACATATAGGATTTTGTTTTACAATAGGAACATTACTCATACTGTATGATCCTGGGTCTTATGTACAGAAACAGGATTGCACTTACTGTGGCATAGTTTCTGCAGCGACCAAAGCTTCAGGGAGCACGATAAACTGCAGAACAGGCATCGTTCAGGCCTTCTATAGGATAGAAAACCAGAACCACAGATCAAGACACCCACACACAGCACTATATAACAAAAGCCCAACTGTTATAAAACACAGTCCATGTAACTAGGATATGGAACAGGCTTGAGTACTGCAAAACCTGTCTGTTGAATAGGTCACCCTCAGATACACACTCGAACATTCTCTTGCGATATAAATTGCAGAAACACACAAGCTTTCTTTCTACGCATGCTGATCTATTAGGAAAGCAAACAATCAGCACAACGAAAACTTCATCAACTTACCTATTCCATCCAGGTCCACTGTGGGAGCTCTTAAACATAAGTCAAGTTTACAGTGAATGTAGACACAAATTGAACTACCTGCTGGGTTTGTTATATTAAAAAAAAAGATATTTTCAGTTGATAAGCCATAAACCTAGGGATTAGCCTAGACTGCAGTATTAGTAACTGGATAAAATAGTTGTTTCTTGTTGATTATCTTGTACATATGATCTTGATCATTTTTATAAATAATGCCAATATGTTGATTCTGGACTGGTCAGATTAAAATGATCAGGAATACGGATGAGAAATTTTGTGGAAATAAAAAATAAAATGTGGTGACAACAAAGTATTGCACATGGTTTTGAAATAATATTTACAGTGTATGGTATTATTATTTTCAGTGTGAAAACATTTACCTCTGACAAGTAAATAGAAAATGTAAATACCTTTCTTAATTAAATGCCATATTTCTTAATTACTTGCAATAACATTCTAGTTAAAACTAAGTATAAAGCTGTTGACTTTTATTTAAAACTTTAATTTTATTTAATCAGCACGGTATGGCCAAGTAGGTGTTAGGAACCTCCACTAGAGGTCACTGTTCATGTCTGTCTGTCTTTCTGTGTAGTTCCTGTTGGTTGATTCAGTTTCCCAGAAGGCACCTCAGTCAGGTGATGAGGCTCACCTGAACTGAGGTGGCTCATTAAAACCTTCTATAAATAGCAGTTTGTTCTGGGAAACTGGGTCGAGCATTGTTTGTGATTGTCTGATTGTCTGATGGTGTTTGTTTGTTATTGTCTGTTTGGATTACCATCATGTGGGCATTCATTTGTTACTTTAAGTTTATATTTGGTTTATGTTTTGTAACCTTTGTTTTCAGAGGGCTCTAGTTTTGTTTTCTTGATGTTCCTTGTGTCTGTGGATTCATGGAGCTGCTTTGTTCACTGTGTAGTTAGGCTGTGTCTCCTCCTGTGTCCTGTGTAAGTACTGTTCTGCCTTCATGCCTATCTTCATGCCCACGGCAACACCATCAGCCGGTCTAGCAACTACAACCAGCTAGACCCGTGACAGTAGGGGGCTGTTGGTGGTAGTTGGCAAGTAAGATTTGCACTTTTGTATATTTTATAAAATACTTTTTGGCCCATCAAATGAATGTTTTGCTTGTAATTTTTCCATGTTGTGTATAAACATCTTTAAAGTCAAGAAACATAACACACAATATTAACCCTTTTTTTGTCACATTTAATTATTTAAAATAGCAGATAAGTATTTTAATTACACTACTTTATAAACCAGTGCATTAAAAGATTTGACAACACTGTGAGTAAAATTATGGCCATGTGTTACCCGGAGAGATGCAGGTTTCCAATGAATCACAACAAAATGTGAGTAATGGCAAATGTGTGAGTAAGATTTTTGCGTCAAAATGTACTGTATAAAGGAAAAGGTTTCTACACATGCACAGAACAGCTGTGTTGTACAATAAGGCAGTGCTATTGAGAAGGAAGTGACGGGGGTTTTATAATTAGTATTCTAATTAGTATTCTAAATAAATAAAGACTTGCAGGAATTCTCAAGATTATATTTTTCTATGCTGTTTGTTTGACTGACACGATGGACTGTTCCTATGCTTTTTCTCTACTCGCAACGGCTGATTCAAAAAGACTGTTCTTGGATGAGAGTTGGATGAAAGCACATGAACAAAAACTAATATTTGTGTAGATTAAATTTGCATGCAGAGGAACCTAATGAACACAGTGAAAAACAAACAAAAACTCGAGCCAAGAAATAACATTACCCTATTAATTACCCAATTAATATTAATTACCCTAGTTGTTTTTTTTTTTTGTTTTTTTTAAATCTTTTTAAGATGTCATCTTCTCATACACAGTAAAACCTCCAGTGTTGATTTAAAAACACAGAGTTCATTTGATTCCAGCTGGACCTACTGTATATAAACACTGTAGGTTTATACATTAATTACAGCAGTGATTAATACTGTTCATCTGCAACAAGTTATTCAACCCTAACTGATGCAGTGAGTAGCTTCTGGTTACTTAAACCACCATGTCAGAAGACATATCCTGTGGTCAAGGAAAGGATGTTACTCTGTTTTAGAAGGGCCAAATTATTGTATTATAATGCAAAGAGAAGTCAAGGGACTGGGACTAAACAGATGTGCAGCCTTAAGAAAACCACTTATCAGGGAGGATAATCAGAAAAAAAGACTTACATTTGCTAGGGAGCATAAAGGACTGTGGGAAAAGGTCATTTGGTCTAACGAGTCCTGATTGACCCTGTAACAGAGTGAAAAAAAGTAATAAAGAAGGATGAAGTGATATCCCCATCAAGCCCCTATTATGCATAGTGCCAACCATAGTGCCTGTCAAGATTGTGATCTGGGGTTGCTTCTTGGTCAGGTCTAGGTTCAGCAATGTTATGTGCCAAACAAAAAATTAGGTCAACTGACTACTGGAATATACTGAATGACCTTTTTTCCCGCTCCCTGATGGCACTGGCATATTCCAAGAAGCAATGCCAGGATTCATCTGGCTCAAATTGTGAAATAGTGATTCAGGAAGCATGAGAAAGCATTTTTGCATGGATGGATTGATCCAATCCATAACCAGACCTTAACCCCTAACATCTTTGGGATGTGCTAGAGCACACTTAACGCAGCAGCCAGACTCTCCCATCATCAATACAAGATCTTGGAGAGAATCTCAACTCTGGACAGAGTTTAATAATATAATTGAATAAATGATACCATAGCACATGTGTGCAACATTTTTTGGTCTGTACAGTGTGGTTTACATGGTGTACTTATTCTTGAGGAGAAAAACATAAACTTCTCACAATTTGTTCTTGACATTTGTGCTTGCTGAGCCCTGCGTGTTAGAGGCTTTCAGGTCCACAACCAAAAACAAAGAAAAATGTGTTGACTTCATCAAAGTTGGGGGCTCAGTACATAAGGGTAACGTATATGCTTTTTAATATTTTAGTAGTAGTATTTTCAAATACATTGCAGGGTCTGCATCTCGACCACAGTCGATTTTGATTTATTTTTATCAATCGCATTAGTCAGATGCTCTTATCCAGAGCATGTCACATTTAGCTTTATATAACTGAGCATTTAAATGTCGGAGTACAAGCTGTGGCAGCTCATTGGACTCATGACCTTCATCAACTCATGACCTCCTGTTTAGAAAGCCAATGTTGCTGCCCATACTCTTCCAGTTGACGACACCTCAGAGAAGATGACCATCATAAGCTGGCAGAGCAGTTAAACCAAAAAAAAAAACATTTAACATAATGGTCCACCTGGCCAGCTTGTTTTTTTGTTTTTCCACAAGATGATTGTATCCTGTGTATTTTAAAACTATTGGCTTTGTATTGTTTGTACATTCTATCTGAAAAGGTGTCCACATAAAAAGAAACATAACTTTAAATCTAGATCATTTCTAAATAATTAGTTTTATTACAGTAAAAAGCTATGTTTTACACAATACTAATGCACATTTTGTTGTTTCTTGTAAACCAGGTCCTTCAAAAAAGATTTTTGTTACATTTATGCCCTGAATTGCTGAGAGATGCATTTTTCCACTGAATAATAAACTGTGAAGGAGAATCAAATCAAATGTCCAGTCCGCCTCAGGTCTGTGTGCATGGAGTTTGTGACAGCAACTTGTGCATGGCCTCCACCCCGCAATCAAGGAACTCACACGAATTCAGCAGCATGGAGAACGAGAAGTGCCCCTCCCGAACCTCGAAAAGACACCCAGTATTTATGATCATCGAAATTAACGCTGCATGATGATATTGAAGCATTCCTGCAGACCTTAAAACAAATGGCGGAGCTGTAAAGAAGATAAGTATCAAGAATGTAGTAAGAATGCAGGCCCCAGCCTCTCTCCAGAAAGTGACACAAGCCCTGGAATGTGCATCAGCCACTCTATTTCTGGGACTGAAAAAAAAGAGATTTACAGATAAGAGTCCTCCTCGCTAAATCCCTCCGCACAGGCACAAGTCCGAAACAGTAACTGGCCCCCTACCCGCGCTGATGGACATGGGAAGTGCAGTCTTCCCATGTCCATGGCTCACCCCTTGATCATCCTGGCAAGAGTACGTTCGTGGGGGCCCCTCACAATCACATGCGTACACTGCGATCAGTGGGAGGTGCCGACGGCCCACTTCAATGTGGAAGATTGATGAAGCAAATACTCGATGATCACAAGACCCACGCCACAGACGCCAGCCGAAGACGACCAGCTCTCAGCCTGCCTGGCTCGCTCAAATGGCGGAAGAAGAGGCAGACGCTGAGGTAGAAGGTGAGGTGCATTTTACCTCTTTCTCCCCCTGTCTCAGCAGATCCAGAAAGACAGCATATTTGTGCAGCTCCAACATGAAGATGCGTGCCTAACACTGCTGGAGTGAGGTGCGAGAAATAGAGGGAGAAGCCGAGGGCAATGAAAACGTTCGGTCAACGTCTTACTTCCTAATAAAAAACGGCCTGCTCTATTACCACCCCAACCGGAGAGGAGACCCCCGGGATCTGCTAATGGTCCAGCAAGGAAAGATAGACGCTGTGATGCACCTCAATCACACTCATCCGCAAGACACACAGTTTATGTCCCGTGCTGCAGATTAAACAGCTGCGTACCTGTCTACCACCCAAAAACAAACGGCCTGGTGGAAAGATTTATTTATTAACGCATGCTGCAGTGAATTGTGGATGAACCAGGACCAAACTGGTTCCAATTGTTCCTCTACGTCCTATTCGCTATACAGTAAAGTAGGCATTGGAGACACAACCATCTCCATTCTAGTCAATCGTGGAATATGTGAAAGATTTGCAAGAAAAGATAGTGTGTGTATTACCCACAGTGCGCATGCAGATGATTTGTGCCTCATTTCTTTATTACAGCACCCCTCTCAAACCTCAAAAAGGAACAACCAAACAAACTACTGTGGACACAGGAGGCAGAAAGAGTATTTAAACAACTGAATGCCTACCTCACCAGTTCATTGTTCTCTGAAACCCCAACTTTGACAGGCCATTTACACTCCACTTCATGCATTGGAAACAGGGCTAGGAGCCGTCCTGTCACAAGATTTTGCAGAAGAGGAACACCTCATCTTGTATGTGGGTAGGAAACTAACACCGGCAAAAAAAACTATGCTACAACAGAGTGAGACGCCTTCCCATGAAATGGGCTCTAGAGGAGCTGAAGTACTATTTAGCTGGGCAGCATTTCACATTAATTACAGGTCATGCTCCTCTCCAATGGTTGGCAAGGACTAAAGACACAAACCCTTGCATAACACGGTGGTCCCTCTCACTACAAGATTTCTTCTTCTTAGTCCAACACAGGGCAGGTGCGCAACATGGGAATGCAGATGGATTGTTCAGGTGTCACACGCTCTTTTCATCGCCAAGGACAAGCTCAAAGCTAAGCTAATAGGTAGCTCATAGCCAGTACGGCCCATAACAGAAGAGTTTGAAGCTCATCCTCGAGGAAAGAGCTCAATCAGCACCACGGACAGCACAAAAACCCTCCATAAGGAGGCAGGATGCCGTGGCTCACCAGCATTAATGGCGGAAAATCACTCACCATCTACACTATAAAAGGACCATTAACTATAAAAGGACTGCAACTGCAAAGGACTTTTTGTTTTATTGGTGTAAGTTTTGAGTTAAAACTGAATTATCACTGAATCGCTGGAGTCAAATTTGGTGTTGCTTTAAATTATGTCCGAACCTTGCTTTTGTACTTATGTAGAAATTTGCAGAAATTTGGGAAAGGGAAAAAAAATTGTGATGCACCCTGCGCCATAATTACAAACAAAATAGGAAAGAAGCATCAGGAATTTTTACTTAACTAATTATGTCAATTCTGATGTTTGTCATATTTTTATGTCTTTTGTTATTTTTACTGTACATGAAAAAGTAATACTGTCGCTTTCGCCCTTGGCTTGCTCATCAGGAACAATCTTATCATTTTGATTCATACATATTCACATTTCATACAAACTTCCATAATTCTTTTGATTGTGTAAAGCTGCTTTACGACAATGACAATTGCTAAAAATGCTATACAAATAAAAATTAATTGAACAATAAAGTAATAAACGTTGAGCTAAAAAGCTAAAATAACATTTGTTTGGTATATTCATAACTACAGTCGTGGCCAAAAGTTTTGAGAATGACACAAATATTAGTTTTCACAAAGTTTGCTGCTAAACTGCTTTTAGATCTTTGTTTCAGTTGTTTCTGTGACGTACTGAAATATAATTACAAGCACTTCATACGTTTCAAAGGCTTTTATCGACAATTACATGACATTTATGCAAAGAGTCAGTATTTGCAGTGTTGGCCCTTCTTCTTCAGGACCTCTGCAATTCAACTGGGCTGCTCTCAATCAACATCTGGGCCAAATCCTGAATGATAGCAACCCATTCTTTCATAATCACATCTTGGAGTTTGTCAGAATTAATGGGTTTTTGTTTGTCCACCTGCCTCTTGAGGATTGACCACAAGTTCTCAATGGGATTAAGATCTGGGAAGTTTCCAGGCCATGGACCCAAAATTTCAACGTTTTGGTCCCCGAGCCACTTAGTTATCCCTTTTGCCTTTTGATGGTGCTCCATCGTGCTGGAAAATGCATTGTTCTTCCCCAAACTGTTGTTGGATTGTTGGAAGAAGTTGCTGTTGGAGGGTGTTTTGGTACCATTCTTTATTCATGGCTGTGTTTTTGGGCAAAATTGTGAGTGAGCCCACTCCCTTGGATGAGAAGCAACCCCACACATGAATGCTCTCAGGATACTTTACTGTTGGCATGACACAGGACTGATGGTAGCGCTCACCTTTTCTTCTCCAGACAAGCCTTTTTCCAGATGCCCCAAACAATCGGGAAGAGGCTTCATCCGAGAATATGACTTTGCCCCAGTCCTCAGCAGTCCATTCGCCATACTTTTTGCAGAAGATCATTCTGTCCCTGATGTTTTTTTGGATAGAAGTGGCTTCTTTGCTGCCCTTCTTGACACCAGGCCATCTTCCAAAAGTCTTCGCCACACTGTGCGTGCAGATGCGCTCACACCTGCCTGCTGCCATTCCTGAGCAGCTCTGCACTGGTGGCACTCCGATCCCGCAGCTGAATCCTCTTTAGGAGACGAACCTGGCGCTTGCTGGTCTATCTTGGATGCCCTGAAGCCTTCTTAACAAGAATTGAACCTCTTTCCTTGAACTTCTTGATGATCCTATAAATTGTTGATTTAGGTGCAATCTTAGTAGCCACAATATCCTTGCAGGTGAAGCCATTTTTATACAACGCAATGATGGCTGCACATGTTTCTTTGCAGGTCACCATGGTTAACAATGAAAGAACAATGATTTCAAGCATCACCCTCCTTTTAACATGTCAAGGCTGCCATTCTAACCCAATCAGCCTGACATAATGATCTCCAGCCTTGTGCTTGTCAACATTCTCACCTGAGTTGACAAGACGATTACTGAAATGGTCTCAGCAGGTCGTTTAATGACAGCAATGAAATGCAGTGGAAAGTTTTTTTCGGGATTAAGTTAATTTTCATGGCAAAGAAGGACTATGAAATTCATCGATCACTCTTCATAACATTCTGGAGTATATGCAAATTGCTATTATAAAAACTTAAGCAACAACTTTTCCAATTTCCAATATTTATGTAATAAAAACTTCTGGCCACGACTGTATATTGTCAACATTATTGAATAAACGGAGAATTACTTGGGGATTAATAACACTTTTACTAAAATGCAGAAACTGATGTATGAACATGACATATTTGAACATTATTATGTAAATTATTGTTTAATTTCCATTCTGCAAATAATAAAAGCAATAAACAATCAGTTTACATAAATTGATTTCACTTTATAACACTAATTAGTTTCCACCATTTTTCAGAATTGTTTTTCTTTAATTACAAAGTATTTTTTTTACAATTCTATTTGTTAAGGTTTGCATTTAAATCACTCTTGTACTTGTGAATTAAACTTAATTTAAATTCAGTACAGTAAGTCCCTGATTTACAAACATTTGAATTATGCATTTCCACAGATATGAACAAACCTCGCATCTACGAATATTTGTAAAACCGAACAAATCGTGGGAAGTAGCACATGTGTATTGTACAAAAAATAGACACTGCAGTGCACAAGATACCAATATTTACATTTACATACAATGTTTACTGTGTGTACGTGAATGTATAAAATGTCCAGTATATTGTATGTGTGAGGGTGCAGGAGAATTAATCTGCCTCACCGGTTTCACTGAATCAGTCCGGTAGCACAATGATAGAAAATGGTGAATAATCCTAATTTTGGAAAATACTCTCACAAATCCAAAACAGCTCAGAGACAAAATGGCATCCGTTCAAGTGTGTAGTAAACGCCATGTAGCGCTCCTCAGTCCTCTCCTGACATCCTCCCGGGGTTAGCTGACCGCACTGTGTCACTGGTATTCCCCTTGCAATTTGAAGGCGCAGTCTCATGAGAGTATCATGCAGTACTATGTTTGCTGTTTTTTAAGCTTAACATTGTATATTTGTGTCAAAGTTGTATACTGTAAGACTCACTTTGTTGGACTTACAAACAAATCCGACTTCCAGAATGGAACTAGTTTGTAAGTCAGGGACTTATGTATTATGATGCTCTTTTTACAATTCAATATACATGCAAACAGTTCAGAATGTGTAATAACAAATGTTTTCTTACAATAGGAACTTGTAGTTGTCACAAACTGGTACTACGCACAATTTCGGCGGATGTCATTGCCGTGGGCACAGGGGGCAGGCGTAGGCACAGAGAGGTTGTTTTAACATAACAGTCTTTTATTTTTAACAAAAAGAGACAAACAAAACACACACATACACGGTCTCTTGAAGCTTACTCTGTCTCTTTTAGCATATCCAGGCGCTTTTAGCATGTACAAGCTCTTTTAGCATATACAGGCCCTTAAGTAACACGGAGGCTTAGTAGTAACACGGAGGCTTAGGAGTGACACAGAGGCTTAGAGCTGAAGAGACACCAGAGACAGGGACTGAGCTCGAGACAGGGCAACCTCAAGAGACCAGAGGCGAGACACGCCAGAGGCTAGGGAGACACGCCCGAGGCTAAGGGAACACACTAGAGACTAGAGGAACACACAGGAGGCTAGAGGAACACACCGGAGGTTAAGGGGAACACACTGGAGGCTAAACGGAACATTCGGAAAGTAAAATAAACCACAATAAAAACAAAACCAAATTCCCACTGACAGTATTAATGCTCAACCCAGTTACCCAATAACAATACTAATGAGCTACCTCAGTTCAGGTGAGCTCCGTCAGCACCTGACTGAGGTGCCTTCTATGAAACTGACTAACAAAACTACAAAAAAGCACACAGTGGGTGGTTTCTTACAGTATTATGTGCCTGAATTCAGTTAAAGAAGCAAAAACTAATCCATGAACATTATTGCTGAACTAAACTAAACAGAACTAAAAAGTCACTCAAACTGCTTCAACACTAACAGCACTGTCAAGCCAAATGAACAACACTCATTATCAATTACCTATTACTTATACCTACAGTATATACAAGGTAGGAGGAATAAAAATTAACAGACGTATTGTGTCCGTCTCCTTGTGCCACCAGGGCACCTCTCGACCTTCTAGGCATGACTGCATAAGACCTCTTGGGGTGTGCTGTGGTGTCTAGCACTGAGAGGTTAGCAGAGAATCCTTTTGAGTGCAGTGGGTTGTGAGGTGGGGCCTGCATAGATAGGACGTGTTTGTCTGGTGCATTCCATGGATGCTTGGTTGGACTGAGATCTGGGGAATTTGGAGACTGGTTCAACAATCTTGAGTTCTTTGACTATTAAGCTTCATATGTGGCAGGCTTTGAAGAATGTTTTTTCAACAATTTGTTGTATGTTGGCTTTTCTGTGAGACTCGACTAGACGGACTGGTCTTTGGTCTCCACAGACATGATCTCGTCACCAGTCTAATTTTTACAAGGCAAGAATCGACCCTCAGAATCCTGGAGGTGTGAGGCCACAGTGCCGAACACTACGCCACCGTGCCACGGACCAACACAATATTGGGATTAATATTTTGGGTTTTAATATCAGAGCTGATAATTGTACATGTGCCTGAGGGCATCACACATTTCTTACCTAAATGTGAAAAACATTGTTAGACAACAGTTTGAAACTTCTGTAAAAAACATCAGACATATTTACCAGCAGCATTGATTAACTTTACAGCGATATTACAAATGTGTTTGTGTTTCATGTTAATGAAAAAAAAAAGAAAGAAAGAAAAAAAAATTTTTTTTCTTTCTTTCTTTCTTTTTTTTTTCATTATATATATATTTTTTACTTTTAAATATAGTGGAACCTTGAATTACGAGCATAATTCGTTCCGAAAGCGGACTCGTATTCCAAAACACTCACAAACACAAATTTTCCTATAAGTAATAATGGAAACTCAAATTTTTTTTCCACAGCCCAACAAAATAAATACATAAAAATAATTAATACAATATATATATTAAAAATAAACAAATTAAAATTAATCCTGACAGATAAGTGTTTCTATTTCTATTTTTTTCTTTGATAGCGATGAGAACATGGGGGGGCGGAAGTGTCTGCCTCTGTGTGTGTGTGTGTGCGTGTGCGTGTGTGCTGTTGCCCTTGTGTGTGTGTGTTGTTGCCCTTGTGTGTGTGTGTGTGTGTGTGTGCGTGTGCGTGTGCGTGTGTGCTGTTGCCCTTGTGTGTGTGTGTGTGTGTGTTTGTGTGTGTGTGTGTGACGCGGAGAGATCCATTTGCTCCTTCTCTGTATCAGCGTGTAATTTGACACCGTGCCCCTTGACACACACACACACACACACACACACACATACAGGCAAGAGAGATATAGAGAGAGTGTGTGTGTCTGAAGGGGCACGGTGTAAAATTACGCGTGCGCACACACATAATGACAGTCTGATACAGAGAAGGAGCAAATGGATTTTATACCTCCATAATGAGAATTTCTTTTCCTTTATATGGGCGCACACGTGTGTTATAATAAACAGTACACGCACGCTGTACACACATGCTTACAAACACAAAATAAAAGATGTTTTATGCGCACACACATGGTCACAGTGCCATAGTAAAGAATACACGTGCGGATGTTGATTATACCAGTGACAGACGGGCACTAAGACTGAGCAGGGGAGATGATTACCCACAATTCCGCAGAGCAAGAGAGAGTAAAACCATTGGCTCAGGTGTAATCACGTGACACTCAGCATTAAAACAAGAAGTGCATGCGTGCTACATGGTACTCGGTACCAAGACTTGCTCGTTTTTCAAGTCAAAGTTTATTAAAAATCTTTGCTTTGTTTTGCTCGCAATCCGACGCTCTCTCTCTCTCTCTCTCTCTCTCTATATATATATATATATATATATAGAGAGAGAGAGAGAGAGGTATTTGTCTGCATAAGAATTTTGTGTTGGAAGTTCACACTGCAGATGAACTAAGTTAACAGAACAGCATTCTGAAATCATGCTCATTAAGAAACATGTGGCTGGGAACCTACATATCAAAAGGATTTTTTTTCTGTATTAAATCAAATGGCCTGAAATGTTAAATAACTGAGTGTGCCATTAAACATATACTTTAAATGTAACACGACTAAAACCTACATGTTGATCAGGTTAAATGGAAAGGCTAGTCAGAGGTAACAGAAGAATCATCAAAACTTTCTAGCTCAGTCAATTGGTAGAACCAGTTTGTTGGTAAGAGTGTACCGAGGCTCAGGCATCTGCTTGAAGCAATCTTTGCCCAGGGCTTTTATGTCCCGGGCAGCAACACCACGGTTAACCCTTGTCAGAATTGTCAGGATGTCTTCTTTTCTGTTAAAGCAAAAAAATAAACAAAAAACACTTCAATAATGGTAAAAAAAAACAACTTAAAAAGATACTACCTCCTCTTTTAATTCAATGTGTTTTTGTGTAGAAACATTATAAACATGATCTGATCGTAACGTGTTTTAGTATTAAACAAAAATGAACAAGGCCACATAATTTTTTTTCACCATGCCATTATTTATTTGACAAAAATTTAAGCAAAAAAATAAGTGAACAGTACTAAGTATCCCATGATTCCATAGCTTGTAGATCCACGTTAGCAGTATTACCTTGAATAATTGCTTCCTGTTTGACTTATCAGTCTCCCTCTTATGCACAGCGTTCTTAAGGTCCTGCCATAGCGTTTCAACTGGATTGAGGTCTTCACTTTGACTACTGTACATTCAATTAAATACAATTTTATTTTTTATTCATTTATTTATTATTTTTGTTTGTATAGCGCTTTAACAATGGTCATTTTTGCAACTGAATTAAATTGATTAGGTAATTCCAAAACCTTGATTCTTTTTTTTCCCGCCATTCTGATGTAGATTTATTCGGATCATTGTCTGAATGATTCAGATCATTGTCCTTGTTGCATGAATGAATTTTGACAAAGCTTTAGCAGATGGCCCCTTATATTTGCCCCTAGAATAATCTGGTATACAGATCATGATCAACTCAAGGTGCACAGGTCCTCTGGCCACAAAAACAAGCCAAATCATCACCCTGTCCCTGGTTGGGTATCGTTTGGGTTTTTTATGATACCGGTGACAAATAAATATTTTTTAAATGGTACCGGTACCTAAACGGTGCCTGAACCGATACTTTTTTAAATGGAGGATAACATCTTGCCCATCATGAAAATAAATATTTAAAATAAACAATAAATGTTAAATTAAAAAGTATGCATAACTATAAGTAAATAAACAAACGCTGGATTTTTATTATAGAGCTTTCTGACTCACGTTCATGTGCATTTTCTAATTTGGAAATTACGTTTCATGTGCAATGAGGATGATGCACGCTTCTTACATGCTCAGGCAGTCAAGTGGCACAGAACTGAGGTACCAAATATGTGTTCTGTTTTGGTTGTAGTACAGTATATACCAGTTATATTGGTGCCGGTGCCATATGGGTTTTGGTACCCATCCCTGAATTTGGTCTCATCTGTCCATATTAAGTCTCAGTATTAAGCCCAATATGAGGCCTGTAGGGCCAAATATTTGGCATATGTTATATGCAATATAATATATAATGTTATATTTGCCTAATATTAAGACAAGCTACAATCAAATGATTTCATTATGATTTTACAAAAAAGAAGTAGAATTAAAAGGGGGACACTAACTTTTACACATGACTGTAGCTTGATGTACAGTATGTTGCAAAAGACTTGAGTCACCCTTCATTTCTTCATATTAAATGAAATTAAATGATGTAGATTAAATTAAAGAAATAGGATCAAATGTTTTACTGAGACAGGCTACAAATTGCCTAAAGATGCAATTTACAAATTGTTTGTTTATGTAAGAACCTTAACACCACCCTCATTTTCCCTCTCATCTGTTCCGACCCCTTAGCATTCAGCCTCACCAGTATACTAATCACCGGCCTGAAGAACTATTCCTCAAGACTACAAAAATGGAAGAAAGTCTGGCTCTTTGTAAGCAAAAATGAGGGGTGGCTCAAGACTTTTGCACAGTACTGTATAGGTTTTTGATTTGTTCTGCACAATAAAAACATATAAAAACATGACAATACATCTCAGGTAAGCGTATGTGTGTGCGCTTATAGTTAATTGCTGGAAGGATAATTTGGTAAAAGTGATCAGATAATAATTGAACTCATGCTATGAACACAAAATCCACTTCTGGACAGACTTCAGTTCACACAGAATGCATTTGATTTCAGTCTCTAAAACTAGCAGTAAATCCACCTAGCCACATTAGCTAGCTATCTCAGTCAAGGCCTACATGAACAAAATTATAAGGTACGAAAACACCCATGTGAGTTAAATGTGGGTTTGTATGGTGTATGTATTGGTAACAGAGGCATATTGAAAAAATGTAAAAGAAAAAGTATAGAAAAATTTTCTGCTAAGAATAATTAATCTATTTTTTTTCTTCCCTACTCACTTACTTGTGGCAGCCTGTCTTTAGGCGTTTGCACAACTCCTGGATGTAAATGGATCCTTTTTGTATGTTACGAAAAGACACATACGACTCCATAGTTGCCATCCCAATCAAGAAGTCTGCTTCAACAGGGATACGGCTGAGATCGGCTTTTTCAGTATCATCCTCTTCAGTTCCATAGTGCTTCCACAGACTCGTCTGCATCTTGGTGCCCTGACACACCTGGATGAAGCAGAGTTTGGGCTTGCCTGTGAGTGTTGAGCAGTGGGCACACAATACTGCGCCATACTAACAAACATTCATTGTATTCGTTGGTGCCATTTTGGAGACTTGCTCTACTTTTCTGTTTACATCTATTATCATCTAAGTCCCAGATAAGGAAACTGTCCTTGAGGAGACTGAATTAGATGGAAATATTTTAAACTTGAAAATAATACAGTAACACTAGTAATACACATTGAAATTTCCAGAAGAATGCAATCTGATATGAATGAGCAGGGGTTATGCTAAACTGGACTACACTAAGAACGTTATCGCAAAGGAAGGGATTTTTTAAATTTTTAATTACCTCACTAGGTGTCCGGACTGGATTTTCTGTAAGAGAACAAAGCAAGAACATCATGTCACTAACTCCTACTATTTGCCAATTCACAGCTAAAAAAATATATAATTATGGCTTCTAAGTCATGTTCTCATACCCTGGTTGTGTGAAATAGGTGCAAGGGTGAAAAGTAGCCTCAGCTGAGGGAAATTCTCCTGGACATCTTCTCGTTGCAAGAGATCCAAAAAGTTGCAGCATGTTGCATCACCCTTGCTCATCACAGTGTCCAGAAGGTTAATTACAATGTCTTCCTTTGTGTGGTTATTGTGTTTAAGATTGGTGTATTCACGGTCAGTGATGATGTTATCCTGTTGCACATACTGCAATATGACGCTGGAATCAGTAGACAGGGTTCTGATAAGGCAAACTTTATTTTTGCGCAAAGTCTGCATGGCTGTAAGACAGAATCAGAGAGCACATTTAAGTAACGTCTTTTTTATATATACACTACTCACAATAAGTTAGGGATATTGTTATTTACATGAGTGCTTTTCCTATTTGCTCTAGATTTTAATGAAATAAGTTCCCTTTGATATGACTAATAATGTATGAGAAGAAACACCATTTTCATTAGTTTAATATTTATTACCCAAAAAATTTAGATAGTAACCAGGATAGCCGCAAATAACAAAAATTAACAATCATCCGCATGGTCCTCACTAGCCTCATGATGTTCTGAGGCAATGCTTTCCACTCTTCCACAAGTGCTAAATGCAGTTCTGCCAGGTCACGTGGGGGTGAGGTACGATCATCCAGTCTCTGCTTCAACTGGTCCCAAATGTGCTCTATGGGGTTCAGGTCAGGGGACATTGATGGCCGTACCATATGAAGCACTCCAACGTCGAGCTGTGACAATTCTGCCACAATGTGGTGGAGCATTATCATCCATGAACAGAAAGATGGGGGTGTGCTGGCGGAATTGGGGGATGATGATGGGTTCTATGATGTCTCTGAGGTAAGAACGTGCAGTGACTGAGACATCTACAATAACCAAATCTGTTTTGTGCTGACTGGTGATGCCTGGCCAGACTGTTGCACCTCCTCCACCAAAGCAAACCCTGGGGATCATGTTGACCTCAGCGTATCGCTCACCTCGCCTTCTCCAGTAACGGTGACCCGACACTCATCAGTGAACAGTGACAGTAGACCACTGTTGCACTGTCCAGGTCACATGGTCTTGTGCCCACTGCAAACGTTCACGGCGGTGTCTTGGTTCCCTTTGTCACCTGCAACGATCGTCTGGCATTCAAGCCAAAGCGGTGGAGTCGGGTGCGAATGGTTTCTGTGGAAACCCTAGTATCCCTCACATCTCGTAAGCAAGCCTGCAGCTGTGTGGCAGCTGTGTGGCAGTTGCATAATGATGTCCGAGTGCATAGGTCCTTAGGTACTGGTCATCGTTATGGTCTGTCACTCGTGGGGCTCCACTCCTGGGTCTGTCATGAACTCTGTCTTGATGCAAGTCTGATGACACTTTGAGACACACCAAGTTCACAAGCAACATCTGACTGCCTGCCACCGACCTTGGCCAGGTCGCACTGATTGTCCGCTAAGTGATGTCGTGTGTTCATGGCTGTTTGAATGATGAACTTGGAATGACTTACTGACAATACCAGCTTTTTATACCCACAGAATGTTGAAATTGATGCCACATTGAAAAGGGTTGTCTTTTGGTATTGCCCCCAATATAAGGCACACCTGTACACAATGAGACCATTACATGGAAAACACAACATGAGGTGTGTGTATCACCCCAATACAATTGCATCCCTATCCTAAAAATATCTGAAGTGAAACAGACACTGTATGTATGACATCCACTGAGTCATATATATACACAAAAAAAAAAACTTTATTTTCTCCCTATTTTTAGTCATGTACAATTCCTCCCCGTCACTAGGAGCTCCCACGTTAAGCTACTACCCCTCGGTCATCCCGACTATCGTGCTTCCTCCGAACCATGTGACGAACTGCTTGCTTACGCACCATTGGGAGTGGTGTAACACACTCAGAGGACAGCGCTATCCGTTTCTTCTGCTTGCATGAGCTCACAGACGCCCCTGGTTGGCTGTAGAGCCGTGATTAATGTGGGAGCACTAAGCACCTCTCATCCCTCCCCTCTGAGAGAGCTCAGCCAATCACCTCTCTCTACACATCTGGCTGTGAGAGGTTACAGCATCACCCAGGGATTGAACTCGTGATCTCCGGATGATAGGGCAGAACTTTTTTTTCCCCTGCTGTCATGCCCCTCAACCATTTGCCTCAACTGCTAGCTCACCTTGTGTAATAATTTTATTATTATTTTATTTATTTGTAGCAAAAATAATTAACAGTTTTAATTTCCTCTGCGAAAAATGTTTGTAGACAACCTTTAGATAAGATGAGACGAGATAAAAACTAAATAAAAAGTTTTCTTTAAAAATAGTAACTATGATGAAATATTTAATAGTTTTCATCAGCAAATAAAAACTAAACGATAATGTGAATGACAGATAAATGGAGAATGATTTAAAATCAATTCATCTTTAATCTATGTACTAAACTGCAGTAGCACAACTTATGATTGGTGGTTTAAAAAATATTTTTACCTGTCCATTGGCATCAAAAACAAACCCAAAATTATTTGTTTTAATTTTTAAATAATATAAAATGTTTTGTTTCACTTTTTAATTCATATAAAATGTTACATATGTAGAATTATTTAACCTATAAATAACATAAGTTAGCTTATTATCATTGGCTTGTAACATATTAGCTATTCTTGAATTAGGAACATTAACATTTAGTTTAATGTATATTATAATGCATTTTCCTTTATCTCACTAACAATAAACTCTGAGAGTGGTCACAATTTGAATGAACTACAAGTTAATGCAATTCAGCTGTGTGGAGCTTAAACAGGAATGATTAAAAGTGTTAGTTTCGCATATCCAGCGTTTATATGTGATTCAGATAAAGGGAGTCGCAGGGGTCTGTTATCTGGACATTTTAAATCTCCTCACTTATAAGGCTCTTACAGGACAGTAACCTCTTTAAGTCTTGTAGTTCTTGTGACTCTTTTTGTTATAAAGAGTTATAAACAAAGTGCCTTGCAGTCATAGTGAAACCACATTGTTTGTGCTCACTAAACTGCAAATGTTTATTAGATAAATCGCAAGTAATCTTAGTGAAATTATGAATTTTATTTTAAGTATTGTCATTGAAATATTTTAATGTGGCCCAACAGTATTGGAGTTAATTGTTATTGTATTATTAAGTGCAAAATAAATTTTATATTATTGTTCATGAAACTAAATAATGTCATCTAAAGTAGACTAAAACCAATGTAATGTACATTTTAGTCAAACAAAAAAGAACCTAAAACTAAATCAAAATAAGCTACTAAAATTAACAGTGTGTCCAATACAGATGTGCATATAGTATAATTTCTTGAAGAGTTTACTTGACAGCTCAATGCTAGATTTTGTTGAGATTATGTTGAGGGTGTTTAAAGCTATTTTACTTTTATAGATATACATCTCACCCCTTATCACAAAATTTTTTTGTATTTGTGTGTGTGTGTGTGTGTGTGTGTGTGTGTGTGTGTGTGTGTGTGTGTGTGTGTGTGTGGAGGGGATGTTTGCTTCATTACCCGATCTGTTAGCTGGGAACAGGGGCATAAGCATAAGAATTATTTTAAAAATGTTGCAAAGCTCCATGCGCATGTGCCCTTAGTAGGTTCTCAATAGCGTAAAGATATTTCTTTTGCATTTTGTACAAACTGTATTTGTACATACACACGTGGACAAAATTGTTGGCACCCTTCGGTCAATGAAAGAAAAACTCACAATGGTCACAGAAATAACTTTAATCTGACAAAAGTAATAATAAATAAGAATACTGTGAATGTTAACCAATGAAAGTCAGACATTGCTTTTCAACCATGCTTCAACTGAATTATAAAAAAGAAAAGAACTCATGGAACAGGCCTGGACAAAAATGATGGTACCCCTAACTTAATAGTTTGTTGCACAACCTTTTGAGGCAATCACTGCAATCAAACGATTCCTGTAACTGTCAATGAGACTTCTGCACCTCTCTGCAGGTATTCTGGCCCACTCCTCATGAGCAAGCTGCTCCAGTTGTTTCCGGTTTGAAGGGTGCCTTTTCCAGACAGCATGTTTCAGCTCCTTCCAAAGATGCTCAATAGGATTGAGGTCAGGGTTCATAGAAGGCCACTTTAGAATAGTCCAATGTTTTCCTCTTAGCCATTCTTGGGTGTTTTTAGCTGTGTGTTTTAGGTCATTGTCCTGTTGCAAGACCCATGACCTGCGACTGAGACCCAGCTTTCTGACACTGGCCAGCACATTTCTCTCTAGAATCCCTTGATAGTCTTGAGATTTCATTGTACCCTGCACAGATTCAAGACACCCTGTGCCAGATGCAGCAAAGCAGCCCCAGAACATAACAGAGCCTCCTCCATGTTTCACAGTAGGGACAGTGTTCTTTTCTTCATATGCTTCATTTTTCCGTCTGTGAACATAGAGCTGATGTGCCTTGGCAAAAAGTTCCATTTTTGTCTCATCTGTCCATAGGACATTCTCCCAGAAGCTTTGTGGCTTGTCAACATGTAGTTTGGCATATTCCAGTCTGGCTTTTTTATGATTTGTTTTCAACAATGGTGTCCTCCTTGGTCGTCTCCCATGTAGTCCACTTTGGCTGAAACAACGACGGATGGTGCGATCTGACACTGATGTTCCTTGAGCATGAAGTTCACCTTGGATCTCTTTAGAAGTCTTTCTGGGCTCTTTTGTTACCATTCGGATTATCTGTCTCTTTGATTTGTCATGAATTTTCCTCGTTGGCCACGTCCAGGGAGGTTGGCTACAGTCCCATGGATCTTAAATTTCTGAATAATATGTGCAACTGTAGTCACAGGAACATCTAGCTGCTTGGAAATGGTCTTATAGCCTTTACCTTTAACATGCTTGTCTATAATTTTCTTTCGAATCTCCCGAGACAACTCTTTCCTTCGCTTCCTCTGGTCCATGTTGAGTGTGGTACATACCATGTCACCAAACAACACAGTGACTACCTGGAGCCCTATATATAGGCCCACTGACTGATTACAAGATTGTAGACACCTGTGATGCTAATTAGTGGACACACCTTGAATTAACATGTCCCTTTGGTCACATTATTTTCAGTATTTTCTAGGGGTACCATCATTTTTGTCCAGGCCTGTTCCATGAGTTTATTTTTTTTAATAATTCTGTTGAAGCATGGTTGAAAAGCAATGTCTGACTTTCATTGGTTAACATTCATAGAATTTTTTTAAATTATTACTTTTTTCAGATTAAAGTTATTTATGTGACCATTGTGAGTTTTTCTTTCATTGACCAAAGGGTACCAACAATTTTGTCCACGTGTGTATCTAGAGTTTGTGGCCATGCAATTAATAAATTTTATTTATTTATTTATTTGTAATAATGTAATGTAATAAATGCTGTTTTATGACCTGGGCTTTGTATGATTCCCAACCTTGGGTCCACGTCTCCCTCATGGGAGTGGCAACGATCACAGAAGGTGTGCGGGCCTTCATCTGCTCTTCAGTTTCCTCTTGCCTCAAAACACTCTCATGCATGTTGCTGCCCTGACACGCTTGGATGAAGAAGAGTTTGGGCTTGCCCGTCAGCGTTGAGCAGTGGGCAAGCGGTACAGTGAGCTCACGGACCGGAACGGGTCTGCCATCAATCCCCAAAACGGCGCCCTTCTCACCATGTGTGAGGATGCAACATACGAAGGCATCCATTTCAGAGTGGTCCTTCACTGAAAACTCTGTCAGTACTTTTAGAATGTCTGAACTCGAGAGATCTCTTCTCTCTTCCACTGAGAAATGCATTCTTTCAAAAACTTCTTTAAGTGCATCTACAAAACAGAAATAAAGAGTGTGCAAAAAAATTAAAGACAGTCTAAACATTATCAAGGGCTGCTGACAGAATCCAGCATTTACTAGTGCTGTGATATAAAATCCTAACATCTGTCAAAATTTTCAGAAATACCTTTATCTATGTCTGTCCCTTTTCTATTTCTGATCAGAGCTGTATCTTCAAATTTGTGGTTGTTAATAATCAGACAGTATCCTACAGGTCGCCGAGTCATGGGATAACAGTCCTCCTCCTGGGGAAACAATTTGACAAAGTCATGTTGTGTATTAATGAATCACCTTTACTGTTATAATATTTCACTATACTGAATTGGATTTTAAACAAACATTGATTGTATGAATTGATGCCATTTTGGCTTTCCTTTTCAATCTGTATCCATCATCCTCTCACTTCCAGACAGGGAAACTATCCTTGTGGAGACTACATGACATTAAAGTATCCTAAATTTGAATATATTGCATTCTTCTGGAAATTATAATGCATAATATTAATGTTGGAATATTAGATTGGATGGATCACCACAGCACATCATAAGAGCACCTTTACTGATTTCTTCAGATCAGTGTAGTCATGTTGCTGCTCTAATACTAGAAATATATATTGGAATTTCCAGAGGAATGCAATCTGATATGGATGAGCAGGGATTATGCCAAACTGGACTATGCTAAGCTTTTATTGCATATGAAGGGATTTATTGCATTTATTTTATTACCTCATCAGGTGCTCTGACTGGATTTTCTGTAAGGGAACAAAACAAGAACATTATATCACTGACTCCTGCTATTTTCCACTTTGCAGCTAAAAAACTTTAACATGGCTTCTAGGTCATGTTCTCATACCCTGGTTGTGTGATGTAGGTGCAGGGTTGAAAAGTTGCTGCGCCCCAGGGAAAGTCTCCTGAACATCTTCTCGCTTCAAGAGATCCACAAATTTGCAACATGTTTCATCACCTTTGTTCATCAAGGTGTCCAGAAGGTTAATGACAATGTCCTCCTTTGTGTGGTTTTTATGTTTAAGCTCGCTGTATTCACGATCAGTGATGATATTATCTTGTTGTACATACTGCAAGATGAAGCTGACATCAGTAGACAGAGTTCTGATGAGTGAGACTTTATTTTTGCGCAAAGTGTGCATGGCTGTAAGATAGAAATAGACAGTACATTTGATTAACGTCTGGAGTATGCATTGCTGTTGAAAGAATGTCTTTAATGTTCAATGATGTCTTCAGAGCAAATTTAGCCATTTTTTCCTGATGCCCCTGTGTTCAAGCAACATTTACCACAAATAATGGCTCACCTTGTGTACAGTCATGGCTAAACGTTTTGATGACTGTATACAAATATGACACAAATATTAATTTTGATTTCAAGTCTGCTGCTTCAGTGTTTTTAGATGTTTTTGTCAGATGATAATATGATATACTGAAGTATAATTACAAGCATTTCATAAGGCTTTTATTGACAATTACATTACGTTTATGCAAAGAATCAATATTTGCAGTGCAATTCGCATGAGGCTGGCATACTGTCAGTCAACTTCTGAGCCACATCCTGACTGATGCCAGCTCATTCGTGCATAATCAATACATAGAGTTCAGAGATTTGTGTGTTTTTTGTTCTTGAGGATTGACCACAGGTTCTCAATAGGATTAAATTCTGGGGAGTTTCCTGATCATGGAACCAACATTGCAATGTTATTTAAATTGAGCCACTTAGTTATCACTTTTGCCTTATGGCAAGGTGCTCCACCATGCTGGAAAAGGCGTTGTTCCTCACCAAACTGCTCTTTGATGGTTGGGAAAAGCTGCTCTTGGATGGCCATTCTTTATTCATGGCTGTGTTCTTAGCCAAAATTGTGGGTGAGCCTACTCTTTTGGCTGAGAAGCAATCCCACACATGAATGGTATCAGGATACTTTATTGTTGGCATGACACAGAACTGATGATAGCGCTAACCTTCATATATTTCAAGAAAAGGAACCACTTCTCTACAGGAAAATCATCAGGGACAGACATGTTCTGCAAAGATGTAAAGAGATTAGACTGCTGAGGCCTACGGTAAAGCAATTGTCTCTAATGAATCCTCTTTTCTAAAAAAAAAAAAAAAGCTTGTCCTGAGAAGAAAAGGTGAGCGCTACCATCAGTTCTGTGTCAAGCCGTCCTGAGTATTATAATCCTATTGTGAACAATCCCCAAGAGGTGAAAAACAAACATAAACCTACAAAATGACAAACTCAGTATTGATTATGTAAAAAAGATTATTTAATCATAGGCAGTTGTGGATTTGATTCATACAAGAAATACTAAACAGACAAAATTTCTTTTTATTTAATCAGAATTTGTGTTTTTGTGTTAATGACAAAATACCTTGTTCAGTAACCGCGTGTATTTTCTCACTTGCATCAATAATTTTGCTGTACCCTAGAAATAAAGTTTATTCATGCATTATACCGACACTGCTTTAATATATGCTCTTTCTGCACCGGAAAGATGGACAGCTTATTGTGTTAAGTTATTGTTAAGTGTAATATTATTATATTACATAAAACACTAAAGTGTGTCCAATTTTTATCATTTCTGTGAGGAGTTAAATTGATGGTTTGATGCTGATAATAATGATGTTTAAAGCAGTTTTACTTATTGGTAAACATCTCACTACTTGCCACAAAATGTCTAGGGGGGTCAGTAATGTAAACTTTAAAGCACTTTTTGTAAGTCGCTCTGGATAAGAGCATCTGCCAAATGCCTAAATGTAAATGTAAATTACCCTACCTGTCAGCTGGACAGAAGGGCTTATAAATCTTATAAAAGTTGCACAGCAATTTGCAAAGCTCCATGTTTATGTGACCCTCTGTAGTTAAAGCATGAAGAAATTCCTTCGCATTAGGAACAAATAGTACATTTTGAGACCATGCATTTTATTTTCCTTTATTCAGTTTATTAGTAATATGGATTTTGGACCTAGGCTTTGTATGGTTTAGATCATGTTCATGTAATTCCTTCCAATAATCTTGCTTACTATATATTACCCTTTAAATCTAAATCTTGTTTGTTTCATTCAATTATTTGTGGTGCTTGATGAAAAAAGACTCAAGGAGACCACGATTTCTCAGCTTTAGGTTTTATATTCCAATAAATTTTTAGAAATTTCCCACCAGTATTATCACTTTCGTTATCTATCAGCCTGCTCTTTTTTTTACCTATATTTCTTTTTTAGACTTTGCTGGTACGCTGGTAGCACTACAAAACTATTATACAGTTTTATTAGAGGTGCCATTCTCGGAAATACAGAGAAACATGAACATTTTGGGGGGAGATGCACAAGCACAGTAGACTTGGCCAGGAAACATCGCTATGTAGGATTAATTTACCCCAATATGTTGGGTCGAGGTATGATATTTGAGATAACACCTCTGATTCAAGCCCAGTGTTAATTTTAGAGATACATCTATACATACAATTGCATACATACATACATACATACATACACATACATATACAATTGCACGGCAGGTTTCTCAACCGTAATAAACCGTACTATGTATTGTTTTATTAGCGTACTACAATCTATGATGGTGAGTCAAAAATTATCCGCACTAGTTATATTAAAACTTCTGTTAACCACAATGTGAAGCCTTAACTTCAGGTTAAACTCAAAAGACTGCTATCCAAGGGTCCATACACTTCTGCCCACACTGTGGACACTTGCAACCACACACTGCATGTTAGTAGTTAAAAATATGCCTGCTTGTGTAATCTGTTCATTTTCACTATTAATGTACATGGGAGGTTTCACAACTGTAATAAAGCCTAATAAGTACTCATATATGTACTGACCTATGACTATACAGAGTAGTGCTGATTTAAAGAGGCCAACATCCAGTTATAGTTTTTAGCAGCACTTCTCATGATATATGACCATTACTGACAATAAACTTTACACCACTATTAATACTATCGTAATAACATTCTAACTACCAACTAACCAAACGGGGTAGTTTTTCAGTTACACGCAACTCACAGGGGGAAAATATTATTAGTATTGGTTCATATATAATTTATTTCTTTTCTTATTTACTGATATTTACTTACTTTAATTTCCACATTAACTAACTCACCTCCGTCGCGAGGACAGAAAGGCGCGCGAGCAGTCAGTGCTATCATTCCGTAAGATAATTTTGAGCTAATTAATTATCGTATCTCCATAATGTCTCTTGGTTCTTAAACAAAACAACACTGAATTAAGCAAGAAACCCGTACCGCCACCTTTACTATAACACTTCCTCATTTTAGTTTAGGCGAACAACAGGTATTTTTGAAGAATTCATTTCTCATTCACTGCGCATGTGCAAATGCAAAATCATCACGTTTTCACCTCGATCCATTTCAGCACGTGCGTTTAGTTTGAATTTTCATTGTGTATGGTGTGCGTTTTTGAAGAATAGCGGGCAGTGGTTTAAGTTATTACGATATTATCACTGTCACTTAGTTTTCCAGATGCCAAAATAATTTCAATTAACATAAGAGACTATATACATTACTTATACATATACTTATATATATATGTACAGTATATGTTCAGAAAATATAGTAAGCACTTGTAGTCATGAAATACATTTTCTTACTTTAATGTTCAATATTTACTTGTAGCTTTTTTTAAGGCCAAGATACCTTGTCACTATTATCATGCATGAAAGTGGGACCATGTACTTTTCATCCAAAGATTTTTTTTTTTATGAAAAAAATTTGATTCACAATTACATCAACGACTAGTTAAGCACTATAATCAATACATTATTACAATTATAATACATTATAATTAAAAGTATTAAATAAAAATCAGTTATTCCAAACACATGTAGAGGGGCAGCAAAATCTGAATATCAAACAAACATCGAACGGCAAACAAACTTTACCACAGTAGCCCAAACTATGTCAAGAGTTTTATTTTGAAATACATTTTAAAATCTGAAATGGTTCAAAGAGCACTGGACTAATGAAGGTTTACATCTAATAATCTAATAATTCATTGATTTTTACATAATTGAAAACTATGTGGTCTTACACATGGAAGCCATTTTGTAAATAGTCAAAATTATTGTCTAATTTGTCATTGGTGCTACCAGAAAGAGAAGTAATACCAGTTATTTGTATTTTAAAATGTATTTTTTTAAATGCATTAAGTTCTACTTTTTGTCTATTCATAAATAGACCATCCTCTGCTAGGACCAATGATTTGAGTGGCAGTGGTGGCTCAGTGTGTTAAGGCTCTGAGTTACGAATCGGAAGGTCGGTGGTTCGAGCCCCAGCTCTGCCAGGTTGCTGCTGTTGGGCCCTTGAGCAAGGCCCTTAACCCTGTCTGCTCCAGGGGTGCGTAAAAATGGCTGACCCTGGCCTACTCAAGAAGCTGGGATATGCGAAGAATAAAGAATTTCACTGTGCAACTTAAAACTTAATTAAGTTTAAAAGGATGTTATAGCTGTTAAAAAAGTTTAAGTTGTGAAAGAATAAATACATTTCAGGACATTTGTATAAGCACTGTGACCTCGCACCTCCAGCGTCTGGGTTTGTTTCCCACCTCGGGTCTATGTTCGTGGCGTTTCCATGTTCTCCCCATTTTTGGTGGGTTTCCTGCTGGTGCTCCGGTTTCCTCCCACAGTCCAAAGATATGCAGATTAAGCTAATTGGCGTTCCCAAATTGCCAGCGTATGAGCGTATGTGTGTACAGTATATGCCTTGCAATGGATTGGCATCCCGTCCAGGATGTCCCACGTCTCCCACATAACGATACAGGATAATGGATAAAAGATAAAAAGCGGATAAAGGATAAAATAAATGTTTGTATATATGCATGTGTAGGACCTCACAGATACTCCCGCTTCCTAAGCAATACACATCAAAACCACTAGATGGCGACTACATTTTGATAATGTCAGGTTTCAATATATTTAGGGCCCAAGAACTATAGGTGCTGTATACTATAAATGATTTTTTTTTTTCCACGCTTTGGACTTTTCGGGGGTCTTAACATGCTCAAAAACTCATGAAACCTGGCAGACAGGTTGGAATCTGCTGCCATTTGGATGCCTGATGAGATTTTGCTGAGTAGCTCATACACACCTTCACGTAGGCACACGAAGCTAGGTACACATTTAGAGCTCACTGAACAACCTTCACGCCGCATGTCCTGGGCTCAACTCAACAGGAGGCCGGTTATTTTGAGTTGTTCGCAAAAACAAACCGAATGGATTTTGATATACTTCTCTTAGGGAATTTTTACGATGGCCACCAAACCGGGCCGATGTGATCTAAAGACACTGAGGGTGCAGAATTGCGGAGGGATTTTTGATATCTCAAACCGGTCAGCCGTGATAATGTCTTAAACCTACACCGAAAAATTATTAATAACTTTCTATGTGCCATTATATTGAGTGACATTATATTCAGTGACACCTTTAGTGACAACATGTTCAGTGACATCACAGTGAGGAATGATGCCATAAAGAATAATCCTTAGGAAAACAAGAGGGTCCTGTGCACCTATAGTGTGTGGGTGAGTTTTTCATAAAAAATTTTAAAAAAAGAATAATACTTGGGAGAAAAAGAGGGTCCTGCGCACCTATCCTTAGGAGAAACAAGAGGGTCCTGCGCACCTATAGTGTATGGGTGAGTTTTTCATTGCAAATGTTTACACTCACGCACGCGCACACACACACACACATGCACAGACACATACACCCACATTACAAATGTTTGCACTCACACACTCAAACGCATCTCACACACACACACACACACACATGCATGCACACACAAACAAACACACTCATACAGTACATCACACACATGCACACATACATACACACACATTATACTGTAGATGTTAACACTCACATGCACAAACACACACACACATCTCTCTCACGATGCGCCCACATGCACAAACACACATATCTCACACACATTACAAATGTTAACACTCTCACACTCACACAGATGCATTCACGCACATATACACAAACAATTACAATTAACAAGTAAGACAAGACCGGGTGGCGATGGCTTTTCCGAGGTCTTGACATACTCAATTAAAAACAGGTTGTGCGGTGCGCCCGGGGTGGCGGTGGCACAGGGTGCTTGGGCCCGTCATCATTGCTTGCAACTATATTCAGACTTGCATATCATATTCTCATGTTTCATTTAATAAATCTGGAGTGTCAATTACCCACGAGAGAGAATATTAAATGAAACTTGAGAATATTTAATGAATTCTAAATATGTTGAATCAAAGTCAACAATATACTGATATTGAATATACTGAATGGCACACTGAACTTGAGAATATTGAATGAATGAAAAACATGAGAATAATGAATGACACTTCTGAATATATTGTCTGAATTATAAATATATTGAGTGAAATTTGAAAAAAATTGAGAAAAAAAGTCTAAACATATTAAACTAATTCTAAAGGCATTGAAAAAAAAACTCTGAAAATAAATACTGAATGAAAAGTATTTAGGCCTTGTTTAATGTAATATAAAACATAGCAAATCCATAAAATAGTAAATGCTATTCTTTAGACTGAACATGCAGAATATTGTACTTCAATCTCCAGCTTCCTGCCTGGTGAAAGCATGCTATGTCAATGCCAAAGATTTTATATGACTCAGTTTTGGCCACCCTTTCCAGACCAAACTGCGTTGATGCCTGCCAAAATTATGAAAAGTGAAAATAAAATTAATCACAAAAAAACATGTTTCACATAGAAAACGTAGATAACATTATTTTAAAACGTATACAGTTTATGGACATAAATAGAAATAGTTAACATAAACCACAAGTGCTGTCCTTGGGTTTGAAGGTGCGATGCTTGAGAGTGGGGGTGATTCGCTTGGGACAGGAAGTGCTCTACTTCAGGTGGAAGGTACACTGCTTGAAACAAGAGATGCTGTGTTTTGAACTGGAGCTGTCCTGGGACCAGTGGTGCTCCATTTTTGTGCAAAACACAAAAAATATGAGACTTTCTAATAAATCTAAATACTTAAATCAAATATAGGTTGAGCAAATGATCAGTGAAGCATCCAATTCTGAATTAATTTCAAGTTTGTATCATATTATCAAATAAAAAAAGAACAATGAAAAATTTCTCAAGACAAAACAGTTTATTTTAATAATTAAAAAAATATTATACAGAAATACAGAGAGGATATTTTTGGACATTATCAGGCATTTTCTTGTTTCTGTTGGTTTAACTGAATTATTTTTATAATCCATTATTGTATAAATCATGTCCTATAATTTAGACACTTTATTATAGAGAAAATATAACCAATTAGGAAAAGTGAAACTAATTAGAATATTTAACCTAATAACATCTCTAAAAAACAGCATTAAAAATACCTGTAGCAACTATAAATATATAATGTATATTCCCCAATAGGATATACAAAGATGTTCTCTGTATTGACAACTTCCAGGTTTTTTCCAGTTATATTCCAGTATTTCTTTAACAAATTGTATTTCATTTATATAAAATAAAAATTTATATATTTAATTTTAGGTGGCATTCAAAACTAAGAAATTCTTCTCAGTACATGCGGTTGACTCAAATATATTCTGTTTTATTTTGCCTTGTTTTTTGCAAAGAACTATCACAAAGGTGCATGATATTTCCTTATATATATTTGGTATTATATATTTCGTTCAAAGTGTTTCAGTGCTTAATGATTTAAAAAATCTGCTTGCATGTGCAGTCACTGAACTTAAACTCACTCCGTCACATTTATAAAATATTATTTAAATGATAAAGTATAGTTTAAGTTTCTACTCATATGGAAAAATACACATTTAAACAACTCAGAATTTCTAATTCAATATAACATTTCTTTCATTTGCCACTTATAGGAAGCACCTGAATTGAGCTAAAGATACACAAGTAATCCATGAACATTATTGCTGATTACGTGAAATATAAATTCACTCACATCCTATCAAAAGCATCTTTTCCAGGTGACTGATGGCTTGTGAAAAATGTTATTGGACTACCGCCCAAAAGAAAGATCCTGGGAGAAACATTACTTACATCCACAAGCAGCAGTGCATTACATATCATCACATGGTTTGTACCTTCATGAATGTAGTTTACCACAGAACTGCTGGCTTCTTGGCCAGAAGTGCCTTTTTGTATAAATGTCCAACCAAAAAACAACACTTATATTCCAACATAATGAAACACTGGGGAAAAAAAACCTGGCTTGCAAAATTCATTGAAATGAATCCCTAAACATTAAAATACTTTATGGGTCATATCCTCTGGGTAATTTCCACATACAGTAAGATAATGTGCTATTCAGGAAAATCACAGGATCCATTATCTGACAGGATTAAAGCTGTAGTCAAAAAACAAAAGGCACAGAACATCATAATTACAGAATGCACTGAAAACTGCCAGACATGAAGAGATGTTTGTCTACAGAATAGGCTGCATGTAGCAGTTTTTATCCTATGTTGGAAATTCACACTGCAGATGAACTGAATAAAAAAAAAAACATGCTCTAGTATGATGTCCAGGTTTAATTCACTGTCAAGTCAGGTGTTTTTTTTTTTTGTAAAACAAAAACTGTGAAAAATTATCACAAAGGCTTTCTAGCTCAGTCCATTGGAAGTATCAGTTTCTTGGTAAGAGTGTAGCGAGGCTCAGGCATCTGTTTGAAGCTTCTTAAATCCTGGGCGCTCACGCTGCGGTTCACCCTTGTCAGAATTGTCAAAATATCTTCTTTTCTGTTAAAGTAAAAACAAAATGATTCAATTTGGTATTTAAAAATGGAACATTATATTCCAGTGAAAAATATCTTTACATACCCAGTTAAATGTCGGTTTGCATTGAATGTGTCTTTGCAACAGTTAAATTCAAAACAAAAAGATAAATAAATGCATATTGTTTCATTAAAAATGAACCCAGGTTGATCCTTACCTGGGGCAGCCTAATGTAAGGTATTTGCACAACTCCTGGATGTAAATGGATCCATTTTTTGTGTGACGGAAAGACTTGTAGGACTCCACAGTTGCCATCCCTATCAGGAAGTCTGCTTCAACAGGTAAACGAATGATATCAGCTTTTTCAGCATCATGTTCATACTCATCCTCTTCAGTTCCATCGTGCCTCAAAACACCCTCCTGCAGATCATTGCCTTGACAGGCTTGGATGAAGAAGAGTTTGGGTTTGCCAGTGAGATTTGAGCAGTGGGCAAACGGCAGCGTGAGCTCACGGATAGGAACAGGTTTGCCATCAGTCCCCAAGACTGTGCCCTTCTCACCATGTGAGAGGATGCAGCACACAAAGGCATCCATTTTAGAGTGGTCCTTCACTGAAAACTCCTTCACTACTTTCAGCATTTCTGAGCATGAACAATCTCTTCTCTCTTCCACAGAGAAATGCATTTTCTCAAAAACTTCTGTCAGCGCATCTACAAAACAGGAACAAAGAAAAGAAATTCAGTAAAAAAAAAAATAAAAAAATAAAAATAAAAAAAAACCATGAATTATGAGCAAGAAATAAAACAGTTCAACATATTATATTACTATTACTACTATTAGACTATAATGCATCATTGAGCCTGATGTTGCAGAAAACGCATGAACAATATTTCATAGAATCAGGCATTTGGAATGATGTGATAAAAAAAACTAATTGGCTCTGTCGAACACCCCAAAAATGACCTTTATCTGCATCTGTCCCTCTCCTGTTGAAGAGTCTAGATGTATCTTCAAAGTTGTAGTTGTTAATAATCAGACAGTGTCCTACAGGTCGTTGGGTCATGGGATAGCATTCATCCGTCTGGGAGAACAAAAAATTTGTTATGGTCATTTTGTTTATTTATGAGTAACCTTTAAGGATATAATACTGTGCTATATTAAATTGAGTTTTAGACAAACATTAATCGCATTTGTTGGTGCAGGTTCAGAGGGTGGCCTTGGTTGTGAATCTGTGTCCACCATCATCTCACTCCCAGACAAGGAACCTGTCTCTATAGAGACTGAAGATGGGGAAATGCATAGAGACAAAGGGATAGAATGAGATTAGAGACTGTAGCAAAAATATTAGTGCATGCTTAAATATCTGCAGAACGATGAAACGATGGAAGTCACACATACATGAGTGTGTTTCTGCTATGGACATGTTCTGCATCCAGTCCCAGTGAAGAAACCAAGGAGAAACAAGACATACATATAAGCAAAACAGGCTAGCCATTCTATAAATATAAAACATACAGAATCAGGAATTTGCTGATATTAATATCTAAAACTGTAAAAGCCTTACAACCATTGCAATTGAAGCTTAGTTATGATAGTCTGGTATATGTTATTTTGGCACTCATGTGTTCATGCACTTACAGGCTGACTGCGGAGTTCTTCCTGAAGTGGTAGAGGCAGACTTCTGATTTCTTCCTGACATGGTATGGACAGAATGCGATTTTCTTCTTGATTTTGTATTTCCATGCGATCACGTTCTCTGGTTCCACTTGTGTTCTTGAATTTCCGTACCTTATCAGCTAGCTCTTTACTGCACTTACTTAGAACATTCTCTAGTTCGTCCAGGTTGTCTTCTCCAAGCATTTCCATTTTCTCCATCTCAGCCAAAACATCTAGAAATGTCTGCAATATTTAGGAATATTCAGTAGGCATATATGGCACCGTTAATCTGTAAACTTCTCAAGATCTCAAACAACAGGATTTAAACTTGCTATACATACAGCGGAAACCAGTTTTGCTCTCGGCAGGCCGTCCAGGAGGAACTTTATGTTACGAAGATTTTCGGTTGTTATGTCTTCAGATAGCTTATAAAGCATCTTTCTAAAACACACAGGAGCAGTATGTCAAAGAGCAGTTAGTTATTTTTTCCCCACAATGAATGTACATACTTTATCAAATCATACAACATGACTAAAAAATATTTCATACCACAGTCTTGGTTACTCATAAATTATATTTACTCTGAAGTTGTTCATTAAAGACAGAACAGATATTGTAATTCTTATTAAAATTTATTAAAAATAAAAAATAAACAAAGAACAATTTAAGTTTTAATATGATGCTTATTATAAGAACATGTGCATTTTTTCCCGGGAACAAACTGTAGGTGGAACACAACAACTGCTTAGAGACATTTTAACAGAAGTAACATGCAAACTCCATGCACACAGACCCGACGCCAGAATCAAACCCAGGACCTGGAGGTGCAAGGCGACAGTGCTAACAACTAAGCCACCATGCTGCCACTGTTACATTTTATTTCTTTTTAACTATCTTATAACAAAATAACTTTAGTTTTGCATAAAAGCAGATCAGTCAATATGCTTATATTGAAGGTGTACCACTCCACATTAAAAATGATTGCTTGTTTTTACCTGTAAACTGAAACCCCAGAGCTCCGATTTTTTAACAACCTGCTGACCTCGGCTCTGTTAGTGTCCAGGATGGGAAGCAAGTCATAACGTGCAATAGTGTAGAGCAGGTCAGGCAGAAAGAGTTCATTGTCAAACAAGGCTTGCTCTGAGAGCCGGAGGAACAGGTCTTTTGCATCATTCACGCTCTCCAGGCGTTTCCTACCCAGGTGATTCATGCAGAGAAATTTCAGTGCTGCAACCTCGGACACTGTCAGCTCCTCATCAATCTCATGAAGTTTATTGAGGTTTACTGGGGTCATGGTGAGCGGATCAAGAAGAAGAACCTGCTGAGATAGGTCCTAGCTTGCACACCTGCATACAGAAGTAATGGTAAAAGAAAGGTTAGGACATTTTAGAGTCGCCTGCTGATGATTCTGCTGATGTGTTTGGTGGAGAACACCATTCGATGTTTAGACTGCAACAAGATATTAAATTGCAATTTTAATCTTTAACGTTACACAAATACGTTCATATTATTTGGCATCTTTGCTATTACTCTGCAATAGTATAGGTCTAGCTACCCATCCTTGCAACCCCATGATTGGTACTTTTTATCATGAAATTATATTTTTCATCTCAAAACAAAATACAACTTTTGGATAATGTATATACATTTGTGTTGATAAGAACACCATTCGATGTTTAGACTGCAACAAGATATTAAATTGCAATTTTAATCTTTAACGTATAGATAAATTACCTCATATGCCCAATTACTTAACATCTCATTCTCAGACTTGAATAAACATGAAGTCATTCTCATTTGCTGCTCTGGGAAGGTCCACTAACTTTTGTAATGCAGCTGTATGGATTTTTCCATTCAGCCACGGGAGCATTAGTTACAGTAGTTTGGGTCCTGATGTCAGGCAAGAAGGCCTGTCTTGTGGTGTTTACCCCAAAGTTGTTGAATGGGGTTTAAGGTAAGGACTCTGTGCAGACCACTCTGGCTTTTTTTTTTTTTTTTTTTTTACCAATCTTGGTAAGCCATCTCTTTACAAAACTTGCTTTGCACACAGGGCTATTATCATAATGCAACATATGTAAGCCTGTTAGTTCCAATGAATGGAAATCCAACACATTTTAGACACTCGTTTGCTTACAAATTCTTATTTGTGTGTGGGTATGGGTGTGATGGTCAAGTCAGGTGTCTACATACTTTTGGCTAGCTAATAGGTTTACTGAGGTTTTCCAAATTAAAATATAAAATCTTATGCTCAGTCCACCACAGTCAAACAAAAATATGCCTGCGTGTCTGTGGCAACTTGCTCAAGTGTAAAGGGTCTTCTTAAATGCAATCCCTGTAGGTATAATTAAAAGCTCGAGACAGTGAAAAGGTTGATGGACTTTTGACTTGACTTTTTGTTCTCACACGGTTTCACTATTTTATCAGTGATGCATGTTTTTGGACCACCTGCTGTGAAAAGAACTCCATGTAAAACACTGCTTACACTTTGACTGATATCCATGTTCAGAGTGTCTATGATCAAAGTGTGTGTCATGAGGCAAAATATTTTTTTATTAATAAATATAAAAATTATTATATTACAAAACTTAAAGATACCGTAAGCGTGGTGGGGCTCATCATGTTGATATGCATGGCATATCTTTTGTTCATCTGGTTTAGAAGCTATTTAATTTGAAAATATTTTTAAAATATTATATATTATTTCAAAATAGTAAAAAAGTGACTATAATACAAAGCTTAAAAGTGTACTAGGAGCAGTAGGGTAAACTTTACATGACAGTATGAGTGGCATCTCTCTCCGTAATCCTGTTCGGAATTTCTTTCACTCAACTACCTTAGAGGGCATTCAATGATTTTTTATTTATTTATTTATTTTATTAGAATTTATAGATTATGTTATAGAATTTATATTATTTATAGAATATTATTATTAGAAATTACTATACTACAAAACTTAAAGGTGCAATAAAAGCAACCGTGGAGCTCTACATGTTGATATGCATGGCATTTCTCTCATTCATCTGGTTTAAACGCTCCTGAATTTTAAATACTGTACTGAATTCTAATTAAAAAAAATAACTATAATAGAAATCAGTGTAGTAAGAACATAAAAAGGTGCAATAAGAGCTTGGGGGGGGGGGATGCACCTCTCTCATTCATCTGGCTTAGAAGCTATTGTATTTTAAACAATTTTAAAATACAATACATGTAGTACAATTTTATAAAATTAGTACTACATGGTTGTACTACAATTCTACAATACTACTATACTAAAAGGTTTAGTAAGTGTAGCAGGTGCTAGTAAAGAAGCTCTACATGTTGGTATGTCTGGCAACTCTCTCATTTTTCCAGTTTAAAAGCTACTGAATTTTAAATATTAAAAAACGAACAAAAAAAAAAAAAAAATAGTCAAATATGTATATACTAGAAAGCTTACAGGTGAAGTAGAAACATGACTATACATGACCGTATAAGTGGGATCTCTCTCACTCACCCTGTTCAAAAGCTACTGATTTTTAAATTATTTTTTTTTATAAATTTAGAAAAAATATAAAACGTGACTATATTAAAAAAATAATAAGGTGTAATAAGAGCAACCAGGGGAGTTCTACATGTTGATGTGCTCGGCATTTCACTCTCTTCATCTGGTTAAAAAAATAAATAGAAAGAAAACATAAAATGTGACTATAATACAACACTTAAATGTGTTGTAGAAGCGGAAGGGTAAACGGTAAATGATGATACAAGTGGCATCGCCCTCACTCATCCTGTTTAGAAGCTACTAAATTTTAAATATATTATTTATATACTACAACCTAAACTACCCATATACAAAACCTAATGTGTAGTAAGAGCAGTAGTAACAGCTCGACATGTATAGCATCTCTCTCATTCATCTGATTTAGAAGACAATGAAGTTTAAATATTATTTATAAAATTAGAGAATTATTAAGAATGACTATACACTTAAAGGACTGAGAGAGAGCGCTACATAAAGCACCTTTGAATCTTGGTATACATGGCACCACTCATTCCCAATCATTTTTCCGGTTTAGAAGTTACTGAATTTTAAAACAATTGGGTAAAAATCTATAAAAATATATATAAAACTTGTCTATACTATTATGTTTTATAGATATATAATTTATAGCTTAAATGTCAATTACAAACAGTAGTGTGAGCTCTACATGACCCTGTAAATGGCACAGATTTTTTTTGTTAGAAAAAAAAAATGAAAGAAAATTTTTTATAAAACCTAAAATGTGTAGCGCAAGAGTTTACAAACTAATGAATTTTAAATATTATATATATATATTTTTTTTTATTTTATTTTATTTTTATTTTAGAAAATTAATAAAAGGTGTAGTAAGAGCAGACAGGGGACCTCATTTTGTGGTCATGTGTATCCACACTCTCATCTTCAAGGTTTAGAAGCTATTGAATTTTTTATATTTTTCAAAAAAATACAAGGAAAAAAAATGTATACAATACTACAAATATGTAGGATAAGCTCTACATGATGGTCTTTCTCTCTCATCCAGTTTGGAAGCTACTGATTTTTTTTTTTTTTTTTAAATAAAAACATATATACAAATAAATGACTATTTTACTAAACTTAAAGGTGTAGCAAGTGCAGGCGAGGGAGCTCTATATGTTGGTATATGTGGCAACACTCGTTCTTTCAGAAAAAAAAAAGATCTAAAACGTGACTATACTACAAAGCTTAAAGGTGTACCAAGAGCAGTAGTGTAAGCTCTGTATTTCCATATAATTGGCATCCCTCACACTCATCCTGTTCAGCAGGTATTAAACTTTAAATACTTCCAAAATTTAGAAACATATAGCCTATAAAAATGGCTATACTAAAAAAACTTTTTTTTTATGTTTTTTCTTTATGTTGGTGTCTTTTTTTAATGTCTCTTTCATTAATCTGGTTCATCCGAGAGAGAGAGAAAAAGTACACACACACACACATAAAATAAACATATATATATATATATATATATATATATAATGACTACGCAAGAAAAGTAAAGGGTGTATAAGAGCAGTCAGGAAGCTCTACGTGTAGGTCCAAATGATAACTCTCTCACTCACCTGGTTCATATTAAATACCATTAAAAAGTAGATAATAAAGCGTGAAGTAAGTGCAGTACGGGAAACTCGACGCTCTACACCTTTCTAACATCTCGCTCAGAAGCTAATTCTGAAAGATTATAAAAGGTTATGTAAAGAGAGGGGAAAATATGCATGTTAGCGTCATATTTGCGACTTTATTTGGTCAGACACTGAAGACGGAAAGACGAGTATGCGAATATAAAACATTACCGCTTTTTTTTTTTAACACAAGGCCAAATCCATACATTATATAACAATTAATATTGCGCCGACATGTTTAAACAACAACGTCAAACCCTGGAATATTCTAGTCGACCTGGACGAGTGACATAAAGCAGCAACAAGCTAACCAGCTAACATATTACTGAAAGCTGAATTAAAGTTGTATCCACGCGAATACAAGCCGACTACTTTTCTTACCTTTACATTTAGACAAGGGCGACAGCCAAGCGGTTTATCTCGAAGTTTCTGCTTCTAATTAGTTAAAGGAACAAAATATAACAAAGTTTCCCGGGGTTTCCTTGAGCACTGCTAAATTCCTCCTCAGGTTAACTAAAACGCTTTCGGTTTCAACGAGGAAGTTTCAAAGAGACTTCACACCGGAAAGCACATGACTCATGACATGCTGTTGTCAAGGTTTTCGGGAATATATATTTCGTTGCTCCTTAACTACAGTGCACTTTATTACAGTAACATTTCACAACATTTAGCCTGAGTTATCATATAGATATCATATACATTCAACAACCTTTTTTTAAGGGAATGTAGTTAGAGCATGTTTGAAAAAGTCCCCCAGATGACGCCACGAATATATTTGCATATTCATGAATGCCTCACGAATCGCAATATTTCACAATGCATTGAGAATTTGGAATAATGTTTTTTAAATGTTTTTTTTTTCTTTTTAAACGAGCTTATACATTATACACAAACACGGGTGTTGTCGTTAATATCAACCAGGCTTTTATTTGCATCACAGATCATCACAGTGATACAGTACAACATGACTGTGAATGCAATACTGCTCATATATCAAGTAATTAAGAACATTTCAGTCTCAATTTGACCAAAGATTCAGAAGCCACATCTGAATAGAATTTGAGCTTTGTGCTGCAGAAGTGTGCTATGAAGATTTTATTTATTTATTTATTTATTTTACATATTTGTCACACTTAAATGGTTAAAATCAAACAATTGTTAATATTTCACAAAGGTAACCAGAGTAAGTACAAAATGCAGTTTTTAAATGATGATCTCTCATATTAAGGTTAAAAAAAAAAAGCTGTCCAGACATACCTGGCTCTACTATATGTGAAAAAGTACGTGGCCCTACACATAATAACTAGTGATGGGAAATTTGGAATATTTTAGTGACTTGGTTCTTTGGTTCATCAAAATGAACAAATATTTTTTGTCATTTAGTTCATTTCGTTCTTTTGATCAGAAATAAAATAAAATGTTAAATATTCAATAAACAAACCCCCAACGCGTCTACATACACAAATGTTGGCTATAGTTCAGGTAATGAAAACATTACAATGCAGCCAAGGACATATTATGATAAACAGAATGACCAGCTCACCTCTCATACCTTCTGGTCTGAATCATTCTTTCTTTTGTCATATTGACTCGGACCAGACACTGCAGTGCAAAGGAAACACAGGAAACAGAATTGAGCGTTTTTTCTGATAAGTCTTCTAGCCCAAGTCGTTCGTTCTTTTGAATCTATTGCACTGTATAGCCTCTGTGGGAGTCACGTGACAAAAAAAAAAAAAAAAAGATTCAGACCAAAGGACTCGGGAAGTAACTACTCATTTTCTGTTTTCTGTACATACAGAGGTATAGCGATGCTTTGCAGTAGAAAAATGTAGAAAGTAGAAAATGAATCTGAGACTACTCATTCTTCTGAGTCACGTTAACGACTCATTCAAAAAGAATGAATCATTCATGAATGCTCCAACACTACTAATAAATGGTTGCATCGCCCTTGGAGGCAACAACTGCAATCAAGCGTTTGCGATAAAGGCAATGAGTGTTTCAAATTGCTGTGGGGGAATTTTGTCCCACTCTTCTTTTTTTAGTCAGATTTTTACTAGGCCAATCCAAAACAATAATAACTAAATAATTTTTTTTTTACCCATTCTTAGTTGTACTTGCTGGTGTGTTGTGGATCATTGTCCTTGTCTGACATTCTCCTTCAGAATTTTCCGGTAGAGTGCAGAATTCATTGTTCCGTCAATTATGGCAAGTCAAAGAAAAAGTAAAAGAATCGGGAAGTCTAAATACTTAGACTTACTTAAGCCCAGAGTAAGTGATAAAAATCGGCGAAAGAAAAGAAAGCAATATTTGATAGTAGAAGCAAAAGCATTTTTGCACACAAAATCTGACAAGAACTCACAAGATTCGGATTAAGAAAAACATTGGTTAATGAAGCTAATCATAGGAGGCAGCAGCATAAACATTGGACTTTGGAGCAATGAAAAAGGGTCATGTGTTCTGATGAGTCAAGGTGACTCAGATTAGCCTAGGCTCAGAAATTTTATATGGCAATAAATTTTTATCTTTCCTAGCGTCACAGACATATTTTAGTACTTAAATTGTGAAAGAGTAGTGAAAAAGGCCCGGCAGCATCTCTACCACCTCAGACGCCTGAGAGACTTTAGACTGCCCTCTAAGGTGCTTAGGAACTTCTACTCCTGCACCATAGAGAGCATCCTGACGGGAAACATCTCAACCTGGTTCGTGAACAGCACAATGCAGGACAGGCGAGCCCTACAGAGGGTGGTTCGATCAGCTGAACGTATCATCTGTACCAAGCTCCCTGACCTTCAGACAATCTACAACAAGCGGTGCTGGACCAAGGCCAGGAAGATAGCGAAAGACCTCAGTTATCCCAGCAATGGATTGTTCTCTCTGCTGCGGTCAGGAAAGCGCTTCCGCTCCCTGAAGGTCAACACAGAGAAACTGAGGAGGAGCTTCTTCCCGCAGGCTATACGAGCTCTCAACCACAACACCATATAGGACCTACACTCACACACTTGCACATTTTGCACACCTCAGGACTGCAAACTTTTTAACTTTTACTTTTTACCAGGACGCACAATCCGTTTTACACATGGAACATTTGAACATTTGCACACTTGCACATTTTGCACACTGTGAACTTGAACTGCAGCCTTGCACATTATCCTGACAATAACTGGACACTACATATTTCTATCATATTCATTTACTATATATATTTTCTATTTCTATTTTTATTAGATATTCTTTAACTTTTTAAAAATATTTATCTTATTCTAATATTTTACTTTCATTTTTATTCTTATCTGTATATTATGTAAATAAGTGTTTGTTTATTTTCAAATCTCTTATTTCTTTTTTGTTGTAATATTGTAGGTTGACAGCAGTCGTATAAGCATTTCACTTCATATCATACTTTGTATGACTGTGTATGTGACGAATAAAATTTTAATTAGAATTTATTACAGCATTTCAATTATGCTTGGATACCATCAAGTTAGAAAGTCTTCTTTAGGACACTTTAGCCATGATCGGACTGCCGGCATTACGTCTGAAATGCTGGCCTCCCAGGAACTCCTTTAATGGCCCAAACATGTGGAAATGTCTTGGACCAAAGTCAGGACTATACAGAGGATGTGGCTATAACTCCCAGAAAAGGTCCTGATATATACAAGTGGTGTCCATTTCCCATAAATAGATGTGAACTAACAAGCCAGGGACAAGTTATCCATTCATTTTAGTGTGACTAGAAACCTAATCACCATACTGTAAGTCTTCTGGAAATGTCAATCAGTTTCACGTCTTCATTCATGAGACATTTCATCACAAGTCCCAGTTTGACTTAAATGCCCCTCTTATATAAAGCCTTTGATCATCACCTCACAAAATAATTATGTACATATTTACAAAATATTATTACTTCTTTTAGGAACGCAGAGAAAACAGGGGCACTGAGCATTCAAGAAATAAACATAGCTAGACATTAAAAAAATAATAATTGAATTAGTTGTAAGTACTGTATAGCCAAGATGACAGTTTTAAAAAAAAGTATGTGTGAGACCAACAATGGTTAAATCAACTATGCTTTATACATGGTAATGGTATTTAATGATGAGTCAGCTTCTCTGTCAACTCCAGAAACTGTGACAATGGTTGAAGAACCCTTCCTAGGAAAGCTGCTAACACCTGCTGTGAAAAACTGCTAAATGTAAAATGTTGCATGTGACTCTTTTAGGAATGGAGTGTGCTCAGGGGGTTTGATTCTATTGGAAACTTTGACATGAAGAAAAGGAAAGCAGCAGTCCAGGAAAATATCTCAAATGGTTTGTTCATGTCCTACCACACCAAAGTCAAAGTGCAGTCTTAAATCCGATTGAGATGCTGTGGGCTGATTCCATTTCAAATCTCCCAGTGGGTCCCAGATGACCCTCTCAAATTGTCCTGAAAAAATTCACAAGTGCTCCTATACCAAACTATTGGGTGTCACTCTCAAGTAGTTTGAAAACTGCAGCCATTCAAAATTCTAATAATTTTTTTTACATTTTGCCAAACGAGCCTCTCAGAACAACTTCCAACATGAATAACTCCACTTCTATGCTGTTCACAGTTCTGAAACTCCGTGTCATCAAATTGAGTGTGTCTAGCATAGTTTTCTATATCTGATGCTCTGAAAATGGCTGAAAATAAGAATCGCAATAAAACCTTCCTATCTTTGAGTGTTTGTAACTTAGGAAATACAAGAGATCATGTTTTCATAATTTTCTTCCAAGGACTTATGACATGTTGGACTCAATATATCCTGTCATCATACACATAGCTGTCATAAGAGTGCTGTATCTATTTAAGGAAATGTGCTCGATATTCAAATTTTTCAAAAAAAAGGCCATATTCATGCCTTCTTTTGGCCATGTGGGTATTTGATAATCATTTTCATACTTTTACCATGCATTCTAATAGGTCTGAGGGTGAAAGGATCCAAATATGAAGTTGTGTTTGGGTCTCCCATTGGAGTTATGAATTTTTAGGTAAATAATAAAAAAATTATAAATAGAAATAAATAAAATAATAAATATAAAATAAAATAATACAAATATTTTTTTTCATAAAGAAAATTATGAAAACATAATCTCTTGTATTTCCTAAGTTACAAACACTCAAAGATAGGAAGGTTTTATTGCGATTCTTATTTTCAGCCATTTTCAGAGCCTCAGATATAGAAAACTATGCTAGACACACTCAATTTGATGAAATTTTTGAAGTCTACACAAAAAGTTAGCCCCAGACACAGAGTTTCAGAACTGTGAACTGCATAGAAGTAGAGTTATTCATGTTGGAAGTTGCTCTGAGAGGCTCGTTTGGCAAAATGTAAAAAAAATATTAGAATTTTGAAAGGCTGCAGTTTTCAAACTACTTGAGAGAGACACCCAATACTTCAGGTTTCTGCCTAAGTTTGGTATAGAAGCACCTGTGAATTTTTTCAGGGAAATCTGAGAGGGTCATCTGGGAAATTTCTATGAAATTGGGAGATTTGAAATGGAATCAGCCTGTGTCATTTCCTTTAAACAGGCCATTATTGCTCGAAAACCCTTCAACGTGGCTGAATGAAAACAATTCTGCAAAACAAGAGTGGCCAAATGCCTCCACATCAATTTGAAAGACTACAGTTTCACGTTTTTACAAACGCTTGATTGCGGTTGTTTCCGCCAAGGGTGGCACACCCAGTTACAAGATTTAGAGGCATTTACTGTTTTACATAGGGCTAGGTAGGCTTGGAGAGTTTTTTCCCCTTAATAAATTAAATCATAATTTTAAAACTGCATGATGCATTTTCTCAGGTTATCTTTGTGTAATATTAAAATTTTGTCTTATTAATAATAATAATAATTATTATTATTATTATTATTATTTAAAAAACAGGAAGGAGAAAATACTTTTTCACTGCGCTTTAAAGATTTACTGAACAGTCTACAGTAAGTGTAGTATAGGTTTTAATGTAATTAAAAAATATTTGAATTTTATGTATCAAATACAGGCAAATTGAATGAAATAAACAGTGAGATGTACCACAGTTGTTAGCCTGAATCAGGGGTCGGCAACCCGCAGCTATTTTTATTCGTAATATTTTGCCAAAATGATGGTGATCTTATAACACTTAAAATAAATCGTGTTTAATATTTGGTCGCTTAAAATATGCGTATATCCGTTGTGCGACACCCGCCGAGCGTCACGTGTTATGCGCTAAAATGCCCCCCCCCTGCCACGGATTGCCCCTCCTACATAACCTCAAATTTTATATTAGAAAATAAATTCATAGGTTTATGATTTACAAATTACACCTAACGAATTTGGTTATAAAATAAGCTATATAAAAATACATGCTGCATTTATATACAACATGTATATTTTTATATTGCTTATTTTATAATGAAAATCGTTCCGTGTAATTTTTCATCATAAACAATATTTATTTAGTGTAAACATTTTTGTATTACATGACAAACCCCAGCAAAATAAATGTGCCACAAAATAAACATTATATTACAATAAACATTATATTACAATTTATATTAATTGTCTCGACGGCTGTTACATGCCTAGGGATCATTATGAATTTATGTTAATTATAACAATATATAATTATATATATATAATAGGTTTATGATCGATAGAAATGATGTAGGGGGGCAGTCCGTCACAGGGGGGCATTTTAACGCATAACACCTGCACGCGATTTATGGAGCTTATTGACCCCCGGTTTTATTCAGATGGACAGCTGACTGCATGCTCAAGTGCACGCGATAAAAGGGTGACGGCACACAGAAACAGATGGCATTTTTGGTTTGCTGCATGGACAATTTAAATTCGGCCTTTTATTTAATAAATACGAGGAGGACTCAAATACACATTGAGTATTTTATTTGAAAGAAATCTTCAACCCAACATTTTCATCTGAGTTTTATTCTTCTTCTTCTTTTTTTTTTTTTTGCATGCAGAAAAAATATATTGTTATTATTATTTCCTGTGTGAATATCTGCTACAAGCTTGCTTTATCTTGGCTGACCCTGTGCTATGATCCTAGCTTCATAACTGGGATATGCAAAAAAATTACAAATTTAATGTGCTGTATGGTACAATAGCCACATTTGACAAATAATTGAACCTTAATCACTTGGTAAAGTTTCATCATAAAAGATTGAGAAAAGAAAGAATAGTTATATTTGATAGCGAAAGTAAAAGCATTTCCAAAAACAAAATCTGACAAGAATTTCAAACTAAAAAAACACTTGTGAGTGAGGCTAATCAGAAAAAAAGGCAGCATACTGTAACATTAGACATTGTAGCAATGAAAAACGGTTATGTGGCCTGATGAGTCAATGTGACTCATCTAAGTCTAGGCTCAAGAGCGTTTCCTGCCCAAAAAAAAAATAAATAAAGTAGTTCAACTGTGAAAGTGTGGTTCTGGGAGCATGAGCATGAGCATTGGCCAACATATGATCAAAGCTAAAGGAGGTTAAAAGAAATATTTAGAAATGTACGTTTTAATAAAGTGTGACTTTATTAAAACATATTATGTTTTCGTAAAGTGTGACTTTACTTGGCCTGACTTTTTACAGTATATTTAAAAAAAATAAATTTTATACTTATTCCTTGGTCAAAGGTTGTTCAAGTCAAACGAGGACTTTTGATTGTGCAGACCCATATTTAGAGACTACCCATATTTCTCTATATAATCCCTTGCTTTACTAATGCACTTATCTCAGAATTTCAATAATGCTTGGATACCATCAAGGTGTAAGGTTTTCTCAGTACACTTTAGCCATGATCAGACTTCCTGGTTCATATCTGAAATGCTAGCCTCCCAGGAACTCTTTCAGTTGCCCAAACATATGGAAATTTCTTGGAGTGAAGTCAGGACTGTACAGGAGAAATGGTTATACCTTCTAGACAAGGTCCCGTAAGGTACAAGTGTTGTCCAGTACAATTCCCATTGACCAGGGTAGGCAAGTAGAGTCTTAAATAGCCGCAATCCTGCAGAGTTCAGCTCCAGCCCTAATCAAACACAATTCAGGATTACTAATGCTTCAGGATGGTGATTTTTTTCTTTCAGGGTTGGAGCTGAAATCTGCAGGACTGCAGCTCTCTATGACTGAACTTGCCTATACCTGCCATAGATAGATGTGTCTCTTTGACAAATCAGGGACAAGTTATCTATTGATTTTCAAGAATCAGGCATTTCATTCATTTCACTACGACTAGGTACCTCATCACCATACTGTGCATAAAGTCTTCTGGAAATGTTAATCTGTTTTATGCCCTTTTTCACAAGACATTACATCACATATCCCAGTTTGATTTAAACACCCTTAATATAAAGCCTTTGATCAACGAATCACAAAATAAGTATTTACATATTTACAAAATATTATGACTTCTTTTAAGAACACAGAGAAAAATAAGCAGATGCACTGATTAGTCAAAAAAAAAAACACAGCTAGACATAAAAATTGTATTTTTTAAACAAAATTAATTACTTACTATTTACTAGTATAGCCAAGATGAAAGTTAAAAACAAAGAAATGAACTGAACAATGAACTGAACAATGGTGATAAGTCATATCTTGTATGATAATGATGTTTAATGATGAGTGAGCTGCTCTGCCAACTCATAACCAGAAACTGTAACATTGGTTAAAGAACCCTTTCAAGGAAGGAAGGGCCTGTTATCACTTGCTATGAAAAACTCTAAATGAACAATGTAGCATTTGTTATGTTGTGCAGCTGTTAAATTTTTGTGATGAATTAAAGGTGCAGTCTGGTGGGAACTGCGAGTCAAAAGGAATAAAGAAGTCCCGGGCAAAAGAGAAAACATCCTGAGGCTTTCTCAACAGCAGCATTTGGAGGAAGTCAGCCAGTAGAGCTTTAAGCTCAGGGTGCTGTCTAACATAGGAGGAGTGATCAGCATTCAGCTCTTCCTGCAATAAAAAGATTAAAAGGGAAAAAACCTGAATTATCCTGTGTTCTTAACATACAAATCGGCTACTATTTTTTGGGATAGTGCTATTCTCGTCTGCTGGATAGCCTCTGACATAGTTCCAATATATTCTGCACAGTTTTTATAATCTGTTTATTTTTTATGCTATTCTTTTATTCATTACCGACAACAGAAATGTCTTTAAATTTAAGCTTGTTCGAATATTCTTTCTAAAATTAACTCCCCGACTTCCCCAGCAATTCCCTTTTGGGGAAATCCAGTCACCATCAGTATACCTGACGTGATGGTTGTGAAATCTAAATATAGACTTGAAGTGCTCAAATACTTGCTCAAATACTGAGTATCAGTATCTAAAATATTAGTTAGAATAATATTCATGAATCTGATAAGAGGTGATGACTTATAACTTGTTTATTAGAATGCTATTTAATGCTACTGAGTCATACGGGACTGCTTAAGAGGGTGGAGTGGCGGGGTGTGATTATTGATATCTACCTTTCTTCCAAGAAACTTTGAGTACAGCTCAATGTCCTTTTCCCACACCAACGGCTTCTTCTCACACAATGATTTGCTACTTCCCTCATCTGCAAACAAACAAACAAAACCAGTTTTGTTTTGTTTTTTATTCCTGTCATACATAATGTGTAATTATTGGAAAAAATGGGACAATATACAGACCTTCACTGTCTACAGGAGGAAGCTGCAGGAGGTTCATGGTTACTGATGAGCCCACCTGCATTCTGCTGGCTAAATGCCTAGTAAAAAGAAAAAACACTGATAACACAAGTATCATGACTCTTTTATGTGACCAGCCACACTAAACACTAACAGTTTTAGTGACTGAACAGAATCAGGGTTATATTCCTTAATCAAGAAAGAAGGAGAGGTCCTACCCATCGGGCAGGAAGTAGCAGTGCCAGGTTGCGGGGAGTTTTTCTGCTGAGGAGACAGTCCTCTCAATGCCAAACACCTCCACCATCTCTTTGCCAATCAATTGGTTCTTGACCTCCAGCTCTCTCTAAATTAGGGTTAAACTTTTTTTACATTTAAATTTTTTACTCAAGTCAAATATAAGTGTAGACAATTAACAGATACCTATCGAAACAAGGTGCTATCAAAAGAATTCCAAGGAAACCTTCTGGAAAAGTATTGACTATTATTTAATAAAAAAAAAAAATATAATATATTATATATATACATACACAGGGGTTGGGCAATGAAACTGAAACACTAGACAATTTAGTGTTGAAGGTTTCATGGCTAAATTTGACCAGCCTCGTGGCTGGCAGCAAAGTAATAGCACAGTTTTGCTTAAAATATTGCAGTGCACACATCATTATGGCTGACATATCAAAAGAGTTCAAAAGAGGACAAATTGTTGGTGCGTCTCGCTGGCGCTTCTGTGACCAAGACAACAATCACAGCTGCCCAACTCAAAACTGCAGAATCAAATGTGCACCTCAACTCTCCTGTTTCCACCAAAACTGTTCGTCGGTTTCATAGCCAAACCTTTGGTCACTCTTGCCAATGCCAAATGTCAGTTTTAATGGTGAGCAGCAGCGAACATCTTGGGCTGTGTACAATGTGAAAAGTATTGTTCTCTGATGAGTCCAGCTTCACTGTCTTTCCCACATCCGAGAGAGTTACAGTGTGTAGAAGCCCCAAAGAAGCGTACCACCCAGACTGTTGCATGCCCAGAGTGAAGCATGGGGGTGGATCAGTGTTGGTTTGGGCTGCAATATCATGGCATTACCTACAGTAGGCCCAAAACTTGTGCTAGATGGGCGCGTCATTGCCAAGGACTACCAAATCATTCTGGAGGATCATGTGCACCCAATGGTTCAACCATTGTATCCTAAAGGCGGTGCCGTGTATCACGATGATACTGCAAAAATACAATCAGCAAGACTGGAGACAGAGTGTTTTGATGAACATGAAAGTGAAGTTGAACATCTCCCATGGCCTGCACAGTCACCAGATCCAAATAATATTAAGACTTTGGGATGTTTTTTGGAGAAGCGAGTCAGGAAATGTTTTCCTCCACCAGCGTCACGTAGTGACCTGACCACTACTCTGCAGGAAGAATGGCTCAAAATCCCTCTGGCCACTGTGCAGGACTTGTATCTGTCATTCCCAAGATGAATTGATGCTGTATTGGCTGCAAAAGTAGGCCCTAAACCATACTAATGAATTCTTGTGGTCTAAAACCAGGGGTGGTGTAATGGTTAGCACTGTTGCCTTGCACCTCCAGGGTCCGGGTTCGATTCCCGGCCAGGCTTGATTCCCGTCTCTGTGTGCCTGTAGTTTGCATGTTCTCCTCATGCTTGGTGGGTTTCCTCCGGGTGCTCTGGTTTCCTCCCACAGTCCAAAGACATGCAGATTATAATTAGCGATCCCAAAAATTGCCGACGGTAACTTTTGGTATGTTACTACAGAATGATAATGACAAAAAAATTTGTCAGATCACATGTTTTTTTGTGTTTGGGCCTCCAAGTGGGTTTTTTTTACCCTTCACCATTATTCCATATAGCCCCTTATGTGGAATGTCAAGTTTGGCAGCTGTTTATTAAAAACAGTTGTGCAACTGTGCAAGCTTAACATGTCTTTCATAATGAACATGTGGATTTACAATAACCTACTAATAAAATGAACCAGGATAATGACCTTAATACTAGCAGTACAGTACAAGACACCTGTAGTTGGAGAGACCTACAGCTTTGTTGGAAGAAACTGTTCATAGGACAAATATATGTAAACTGAACACTTCACAGAGCTATTCTTTATGAATGATTATATTTTAGTTCTAAGTTGTATGCCAGCAAAATGTGAAAATGTAAAAATATAATATTCGCACATCATATTCTTACAGCACATTATTAAAAAGGCTGTAAAAAAATATTAATACATACGTATGTTGATAATGCAATCTGGGTATCAGCATCAAATGACAGGAATGTCGAATTTTCTGGAACTTTCTTCTGTTGAGCCAGAATGCGTAGGATCAGGAGGTTGGCAGCCTCAGACACAAACCCTTGTAGAGAATTCAGAGGGAATGTAAATGCTTGCTTCTTTACTTCCTACAAGAAAGCAGAAAAGAACAAACACAGTTAACTCATTAATGTTTTTAATTAATATAAATGAAAAATGAAATAATCAATCAACTACCTTTAAATTATACTGTATGCTTTTGCTCAGGCCTCATGCAAATACACGGTAATATTTATGTAGCACAGAGAAAGTGAAACCAGTGTACTTACCTCTTTCTCTGTGATGATTCTGTCCACCACTAGATGACTGCCTTGTCTCACTATGTGTATCTTCTTGTCTAGTGTGTGTTCCTGTAGCTGCAGCATTTAAAACACAGTAATGCATAAATAAAAAAGATGTCTGAATATTCTCTAGGATCTCATATTAGTTCGTGATGTGAAATCATCTATGAAAAAGAAAATGAGCTATAATATATAAACATATGAAATTATATGATGTATAAATGAAGTAGATAGATAGATAGATAGATAGATAGATAGATAGATAGATAGATAGATAGATAGATAGATAGATAGATAGATACCTTCATATACTCTTCATGATTCTCCTCGAGTGTGTCAAGGTTACTGGATACATAAGCTGTCAGTAATAGGTGCAAGTACACTTAGTTAGAATAAAACAATTGGCATGGAATGATAAAATAACTCAGCTGGTTGTAATTTGTACAACCATGTTCAATGAAGAAGACAAGGTGCTATTACCCGTAATAGAAGTGCCGCACGGGATGTTGTCGATTGCTCCATGGCTATTAGCGTGTACCAAATAACAAGGTTCGTCATTGTAGCTGGCCTTCTGTACACTAACACAGAATTCTCCTAGCTCTTTGCCAGTGTCTGAAACAGTCACCATGGAGTCCACAAACAAGCACTGATCAACATCTTTAGGTCCTGAAAGACGAAAAAAAACAAGTGCAAGTTTAATATTATTTCAACATTCTGATCAAAATAGCACATTTTTGTACTTGTATTGCATGCCTGCTTAGAGCATTTGACTGTTTAATATAAATGTAAGCACTCACAGCATTTATAATCTAGTACCAAGGTTATGAAAATTAGCTGTACCTGCTTTGAAACTCAAAACACAAGCAAATACAGCCCATCCCTTCAGTGCTCCTAAATCCTTGCCACAAAAACAAGTGTAGGCCAAATATTGCAGATGCAGCGGTTGAATTTTAATTTACATGAAGACAGCATGTATCGACAGATAATCAAGCACAGGGAAATTATTTCCTTTGTTTATTCTTGCTTGTTAGGAAGCTTGGTTGAGAGTGCAGTTAAGATTAACAAATTTGAGGAGAACATTGACAAACTGCAAATGTTTCAACCTTTTGCCACAACTTTATTTACAACAATTTTCAGCAGGAGCAATAGTCTATCTATCAATATTGAACATGCCGTGCCAAAACCATCCATCCACCCATCCATCCACAATCTACACTGTTTATCGTGTGCAGGGTATGGAAGAATCTGGGCCTGTATTCACAAAGCTTCTTAAGCCTAAAAGTTGCTCCTAGTGACAAAATTCTAAGAAAAATCTTAGAATTAGGGCATTTTCTTAGAATTTCTCCTTAAATTTAGGATTAAATCTTATTAAAGATAAAAATGATTCACAAAACATCTTAGCCCTAAAAACAGCTCCTAAGGTAAAATTTGTTAGGAGTAGAGAGGAGGACTTTTAAGAGGCTTAAGAGTTTCTCTAGCAGAGGACAAAATGGCGGAAGGAAGAAATATTCTCCAAACACTGAACGTAAAGCTAAAAGTAAACACTGCACTTCTGTCCAATTTGTTTTTTTTTGTTGTTGTTTTGGATTATTGGCTACATACCATCCAAACGTGCAAATTAAACAGACTGTCCTGCAATCATGTAAACTGGTAAAAGCTGAGACATTTGGCTCCCATCAATCTGAAATTGATTACAAGTAATAAAATCAGTACGGTAAATAAAAGTGAGAACTAAAATATAGTAACTAATCTGTGGAAATTAGTTCCTTCAAAAGGAACTAATTAATTTCAACATTTAGCTGTTTAATTATCTTTAAGATAACTTTGCATAAAGTAGCCTGTACTCATGATTATACAATTTCTTCATATACAAAAATTATGGTTTTATTATCATGTATTCTTTTTTCACAAAGAGCACATTTCAAAACCTTTGCAGAGGTCAGAGGTTATTTTTATTAACCAGTCACAGTCCTTGAATCGTTGCATCTTCCGTGGTAACGGTGTCAACCTCACCCCCTCACTTAGATAAAGGTTTTTCTACTTTCCTTACTCAGAGTTGCTCTAAGAGGTTTCCTAAATCATTTTTAGTCTAGGACTCCCAGCTAGGACTTTTTAAGCTAAGATAGGAGCTCTTTGAGAGAATTCTAAGAAGCTTTGTGAATACGGGCCGTGGATCCTAAGGCCAACCACACAATCAATCATCAATTTGGTAACACCAATGGCCATATAGCATTTACATAATTAACATTTTGTTGAGATGCAAAGTTGCATTAAACATTTAAGTTAAATGATGTTTCGAGCAAATAATGGGCCTTCTGCCACAAAGCTGGAAGCAAGCTTGGGGAGAACATGCAAACTACACGAACAACATTGAACCCGGAACCTTAAAGGCAACAGTGTTAGCCACAAAGTCACCACGCCGCCTCAAAATCTGAAATTGCTCTTTGTCTTTCAGCTGCTCCTGTTGAATCGCTAGAGTGGACACAGGTTTTATGCCGGATGCCCTTCCTGACCCAACCCACACACCTTTTAACCGGGCTTGGGAGTGGCACTGCATCCAGTACCTCGGGGCCAAACTTCTTTGTATAAGTTACTTTCTTTGCCACTACAAATGTAGCTCCAAACACAAATCTGACATGATTAGATGATATTTAAATTATTTCTTAGTATCTTTAAGTTTTATTCATCTCACAGTTTAGAAATCTGCAACTACTTAGGACGATTAGAGTGATTTCTGTCATAACCAGATGGTAACCAGTCCAGAACAGACAGCGCTGATAAAAAAGAAAAAGAAAAAAAAAAAAAAACATTTCATTAACTTTAAACAGGCTTCTGGGGTCAAAGAATAAAGATGATGTCACTTACCGATGCTGGAAAGAAACTCTAACGCTTCCTTCGAGGCTTTTATTTCTGTCATTTCAAGCGGCCCTGAAGTTTCATTCATATCTTTCAATTTAATTTCAGATCCAAAACGGCATTAACATTCCAAAATAACGTTAACTGGTTAAACACACGTGATAATAAAAGTTAGCAAGATGCGTGAAGTTGCAAAGATGTTGCGCTCATTTTCCAAACTCGCTCGAGCCCGTGGTATCCATGGCAACAGTAAAGCAAACATGTAGTTTACCGTAAGTCTAGTTGTAATCGCTCAGAGGATAACGACACAATAATACACAACAGCGAGTTTGACTGTAGACCAACCTGCTTTCATGCGTTTATAAGTAAATTGTAATATTATTACGGTAAACCATTAACAGGTACATTGGTTCTTTATTGTACTGTATACCAGAGTTAATGCTGTTTCTACTTAGTTCTTAGTTGTCTAAGAACTAAATTTGGGTTTACATGTTTAAACACATTTTTCAAAAGTGCCAAAAATAAATAATTAAATCATGGTTCCTGACGGGAGTAAAAGAACTACAGTCAAATGATATTTGATGAACACTGTGGTGAATTTTTTCTTGATAGTGTAAATGTGTGTGTCGCTTATATTGTAAGTGTCCTGTTCTGCATCTTGTATAAATGACTTGATCCCAACTATTGTTAAAAGGAAATGTGTGTTTCCTTCCAAAATCACACCTTTCAAGTCCATAGAGATTTTTATTTTATTTTTTTAATCAGGGAGTCATTCTGTTTAATATTAACAGAGGAGAAAATATATATATATTGTCAATTTACTACCAGTACCAGGCTCATTGTTGAAATAAATCAATTTGTATACTTTTACCGTGGCTACAGCTCCAGGTTAGCTTGGAACTGAACAACAGGACTTCTATCAAAACCTACGCAATAGGTGCACTTTGTAGATTTTCTTTTACACTAAATAGTAAAAAAGAGCAGTTGGTAAGAGCCTTAGTCCGCACTGATAAGCCCTCATTTCAAACTCCTGAAATGTCTACTCCTGAAACCTTACTACTGATTTCACCACCCTGAAACTCCTCATCAAACAAAACAAATGATCATTTCCAGCCAAAATTCTTTTGCACTCCTGGTCGACGATTGGTAAGATAATTATCTTAATCTAAAAACTGCTTGACCAGTCTGAATACAGGCATTGCTAATAAGGACAAAGTCAAGCACACAGCCATAAAGAAACACTGTCAGTAAGATGGGTATTATTAAAAGCACAGTAACTTTAAACATAGCTCTGTCAGGTTCTGAGATTTCTGCATGCTAGATCTGTTCTGGTTAACTATAAGAGCTGTAATGGTGAAATGGAAGCCTAAAAATTCATAGTCCAACTCACACCATGTGAACATTGTCTAGCATTTATTGAATCACTTTTAACAAACTTCCAAACTGTCTCAACACAAAAACTATCTCAGTATTTTCATGAAATGTGTTTCTATAACAACACCTATAGATTTGGAATGGAACATCCACCAAGCTCTTATACAAATATATCTGCTAGTCAGGTCCACATACCTTTGGCTGTATAGTTTCTTATTGTAACTTATTTATTTTTGTGCAATTCATTCTGGGCACCATGGTACCATAACAGACTTCAATCTGGAGGACTTTCGTATGATGAATCATTTTACTGTTACAACATGCTCGAGACCCCTTCCTTTAATTTTATATCTCTTAAATTAATTTATACCTCCCCTTAAATTTTGTACAGTCGGCCATGTAACTGCTGCGTCAAGAACGATTTATCACCGTTCTGTATTGGTCTCTCTAGTTGGTTGGATGTCTGCACAATAAACCACATAAAAACCTAAACTGCAATGGAATTGCACAATTGTTCAATCAGAAAAAGGCTGTAATTTATTTTATTATTAATATACACATAGTCAGGAACTCATATAAAGGTTGTCGAGAATTTAATTATTTGGTTTATTCATCATTTTGGGCTTACAAATAAATATTGGCTAACATAGCCAATAAACATTGACTCTCTTATTTATATTTGTCCAATTATTTCGTGTCAGCCTAGATAAATACATTTTAATGCAAAATGAAACATGTAATAATTAAATATCACAGCTTAAATCACAATACAATATGTGTAAAATAATCGCAATGTGTGTGTGTTTATTATTTTTTTAATCAAATCATGCAACCCTAGTGTATACAGACAAAGTGGCAATATATTTTAGGTATTCCTAATGAAATAACCTGTGAAACTAGGTTAAACACACATTTACACAATACAAAGTTCCTAGTAGTTATACAAATCAGTTTATAAGGAAGCATTAATAAAAATTTTATGTTTTGTGCCGTGTTATTCATATTTACATTAAATAGAAACCACTTGACAAAGTCTAAACACAGTCATCTCAGCCTCAGTGTTCAATCAACTGTATCCCAATAATGCCCATATATAGCTTATTATCAGTGTACAAACTTGTGCCTTTACATTTCTCTTCACAGTCTACATTTGTGCGAGATCTCCTTATGGAGCAATACCACTCTGAGGGAGAAATACAACAGGTATGATTGGAATGGATTTATATTGGTTTCTTTTCCAAATCTGACCACCCATCTTGGCGCCTATCGGCCCTTGTAAATGTCCTTTCGTCTGCGTAGCTCCTCTAAGACTCTGGCCCTATACGCAGTCCAGTCCTCATCCTGGTCCTGTTCCAGGCCCAGAGCTTGGTGAAGAGCGGCAGCATGGCTCCTCAAAAACGGATTATACTGCTTCTCTTCTTCCAGAGTAGATGGGCTCTATCACGAGGAAATCATGAGAAATTATTTTTTACATGATAACACAGGAGACATGTATACACAAGGTTCTCCATTCCTGAAACTACCCAGTGCATATATTGTATACAGTGTGTATCCAACATGTGCATGTACAGGGTGGGCCATTTATATGGATACACCTTAATAAAATGGGAATGGTTGGTGATATTAACGTCCTGTTTGTGGCACATTAGTATATGTGAGGGGGCAAACTTTTCAAGATGGGTGGTGACCATGGTGTATATCCTGTATATATACTTGTGTACTGAATAAAAATAGAGACAATAGGAGTCGAGCTAAAAGAACTGCAGAAGTTTCTCACAGTGCACAATCGTTGACCTCGTTGCTGCAAGACCCACTGTAACTTCTGTTCACGCACCACATTACCAGGCTCCACCACTGCAGCAAACAGCAGGTTATCTTCAGCATACTCATGGCCTGAAAAAAAAAATCAATCAATCAAGGATATAGATTTCAGCTTTGCGATATAAATTACATCACAGACAATTTTCTCTTGCCCCCTTACAGCTATCTCAGCAGTATAACCTGGACACTACATAATCTATTGTCATCAACACGCAAGACGGATCATCAGGAAAGTCGTAAAAATTTATATAATATAAGTGTTTTACCAGGCCATAGCAGAGTGTCGTTGTTCAGTGTGCCAACCGTGTCCAGCGATGATAACATTGTTGAAGCATTGCCTTCAAACATTCGCCCTAAAAAAGGAAAAAAAAATTTATGACACTCATGGCTCAGCACTGGCTTAAAACTTTAGCAATTCTACATCGCATTTTACTTCTAAACATGCATAGCAATCTACTAGTAACCAAAAACTCCAATATGATGGCTAAATACAAAAAACATGCATATTATCAACATACAGTGGAACCTTGGATTACGAGCATAATTCATTCCGGAAGTGGGCTTGTGTTCCAAAACACTCATAAACCAAATCATCATTTCCCATAAGAAATAATGAAAACTCAAATTATTCGTTCCACAGCCCCAAAAAAATGTATACATAAAAAAAATTAATACAATCTATAAAATGAAAATAAAACAAATTAATCTGCACTTTACCTTTAAAAAAAAGTACAAATAAATCACGACAGATAAGTGTTTCCATTGGTGCGCGCAGGCGCCGTGTGTGTGTGTGTGTGTGGAATTAGCCTCTTCTCTCGCCTCATTTTACACAGTAACACTCCTCCTCCCTCTCCCCACCTCACTTTTTAAGTTTCATTTCACAACAAACACACACACACAGCAGAAACCCCGTTTTAACGAAAAAAAAAAAAAGACATCTATCTGAGACTGGCGTGAGCGCATACTAAGGGAATCACTTTTTAAGTTTCACAACAAACACACACACAGACAACGGAAACACCGTTTTAACAGAGAAAAAAGAAATCTCTCTGACCTGGCGTGAGCGCATACTAAGGGAATCACTGCTGTAAAGTAAAAAAAACAAGCCAGGGAGGGGGAGAAAAGGCGAAAGAGCTGCTGTGCGCGTGTGTGTGTGAGACGAGCAGAGTTTCTGTGTGTTTGCGAAGGGATGGGGTGAAATGGTGAGAGAATGACGATCCAGTTTGTCCAAAAAGATGTTTGAAAATTGCTAGAAAACTCCAACATATAATAGCTATAAAGTGATATAAAGAGACTTCCTCATGTCAATCTTCTAAAAATTAAGACAGACTAGGACTAGTACAACAGAAATGGTGTCAGTGAGTGTGTTTCTGTGGTAGGAGAAGTGCTGCAAGGGTATGTGGAATGACTGGAATATTCAGTGCAGGTCAGGCTTGAATTATGTCATTTTCAGTTCTGTGTTTTTCCTTTTGTGGAATTTTGTGAATGTCACTAAATGAGATTAAGCCTACATAAATATTTACATGTAGCTGTACTAAAGGTTTGATAAATGAGGCCCATTTGGTATATCCAAATACAAGGGTGTTTGTCTTTGGACATCCTCATACTTACCACATCCTGAGAGGAAGAGCAAGTCTCCTGAGAAGAGGCTGCTGGGACCTCCGAAGGTTCTGCCATCCAGGAGGTAGATCATGTGACCCACAGTATGGCCAGGGGTGTAGAAAGCCCTAAACTGCATCCGTGTCCCAACATCTATGACATCTTTATCTGATAGAGGGCTAGACAATTTAGCAAAAATGGTTAGTGTCTGTTATAATAAATATCCGTTATAAATTGTTGAAGTGGTGATCAATAAAGCACAAGTATGAAGCTGAATGACAGACTCCACTGGTGAAATGCACTTACTGTGTAAGACCAGGGATGTTATCCATAGCATTTCCGTACACCCTACATGAGCTGTAGTGCCTTTTCAGTGCTCTATTTCCTCCACTGTGGTCCCTGACAAATAAACATACGACAGTGTGTTTACATAAGATAATCATGCACATATGAAATGTAAGCGTGTGAGCGAGATCCTCAGTTAACATTCCACATAACTGTACTACAAGCACATCAAGGCCAGATGTGAATTTATTTCCTCAACCTTGACTTAGCTTATCATGGCTGAGATTAGAAGGCGACTTAAAAACTAAACTGTGTAAACAGATACAATGCCAGCGGCTCCTTTCTCTACTCACCAGTGTTTGTGTGTGCAAAGAATAGCTTCTAAAGTCACCCCTTCCTCTTCCAGGCAGCTCTGGGTTGATATAAAACAGCAGATCACAAAATTCACATAAAGGATCTTCTATGTGCCTATGCTACATAAAAAAAAAATTGGTTTTGTGTGGAGACAAACCATTAGACTTAATCAAGCTTACAATAAAGTAAGGAGAAAGTGATTTCATTATGGATTTCCAAACATTAAAATGAAAGAATATGAATTGAATCGACCAGGAAAATCTTTGTGAGAAATCAGCGACCTTTTAATTCCAAACCGAGTTTCAGTTACCTGGACAGACAGAGGATCAGCAGGGTCTACTACCACGGCAAGCTCAGATTCTGTGTCAATGATTACATAGCTGTAGTTGTCAGACAGGATGGGTAATGGAATGATCTTGATACCTAGAATAACAAAAAAATCTTATATTATCAAAATAATTTTATATGAATGTTCTCATTCTAATACACATCAGTTTCCTTGGTAACCAATTAACATGGATTTGCATGACAAACTCTCCTCGTAATCTTAGCCTAAGGAAAAAAAAAAGGATTAAAAAGGTTTTTAAAAAAAAGAAACCAAAAATTGTTGATATGGTGAAGCTTTCTCTAACTTCTTTCTAAACTTATTAAAGTAAAAATAAAAGAGGCTGATGAGGAAACACAGTTGATTTCTGCTATAATGTAAATATAAAAATCCTTGGCAGTCAATGACTGCCTGAAATCTGGAACCAACGGACATGACCAAATGCTGAGTCATTCCTCCCTCGAGATGCTTTGTCAGTCCTTTACTGCAGCTGCCTTTGGCTGCTCCTTGTTTTTGACCCTTCTACCTTCAGTAAGTGAAAAGTATGCTCTTCGCAGGTTGACTGATGTGGTCAGTGAAAAATATCCCACTTCTTTGTCTTGAAAAATGCTTGGGAAGCCTTCACTGCATGTTTAGGGTCATTCTCCATCTGTAATATGAAGCGGTGTCCTATCAGTTTTACAGCACACGGCAGAATCTGAGCAGAGAGTGTAGCCCCACACACACATCAGAAATCATCCTGCTACTTTTATCAGTAGTCAGATCATCAATAAACACTAGTGACCTGGTTCCATTGGCAGTCATATATGCTTATGTCATAACAATGCCTCCCCCATGTCTGACAGATAGTGTGGTATGGATCTTTGGATCATGAGCGATTTCTTTATCCATACTTTTCTTTTCCTGTCATTCTGGTACAAGTGAAGTTTGGTTTCATCAATAAGAATCTGGTAAAGTCTAATTTGGCCTTTCTGTTCTCTACATTTACTAGTGGTTTGCAACATGTAGTAAAGCGCTTGCATTTACTTCATAAAACAGTCTCTTAACTGTAGCCTTTGAAAATGGTAGGCCTACCTCATAAAGAGTAATTCTGACTTGGCTAGATGTTGCGAAAGGGTTCTTCATCACCATGGACAAAATTCTGCACTCATCCACTTTAGTTGTCTTCTGTGGTCTTCCAGGCATTTTGCTGATGCTGAGCATGCCAGTTAAGTCCTTCTTTTCAAATATGTTCCAACCATTGGCCACTTTCTTTGAAATGTATTTATCTCTCTGATGGGGTTATTTTTATTTATTCTTTCTTCAGCTTAATGATTGCCACTTTCACTTGTAGAGACACCTCTTTGGCTTTCATGTTGAGAATTTGCATGAACAGCTACCAAATCAAAACAAGCTGATTTTTATCTGCTTGAATAGTCACAGAGTAATGAGGATCACACCTGGGCATGCAACTGTCATTTATTTGTTCCATTATTTATGAACCCCAAAATGTGTGTATGAAAATGGCTGTAATTCCTAAATGCCACAACTTTGTCAAACCCCTTGAATTAAAGTTGACTTGAATTCACTGGTCCACAGTCTGGTGGTGTAGAGGCTAAATGCCAAAAAAGCTATTTTTTCCAAAATCAATTAATCAATCCATCCATCAGTATCGATTTCTCGATCTATCTCTCGATCTACCTACAGGTCAAAAGTTTGAACACATCTTCTAATTCAATGTTTTCTTTTTATTTTATAAATGGTTATATTCTAGAACGAGACTGGAGATTTCAAAACTATGAAATAACATCGAGGTAATTAGGTAATTAAGTAGCAAACAGGAAACTGTTATTTTAACACATAAAAGTCAGCTGTTCTGGACACCTCAGATTAGAGCCGTTATGAAGGCTTTACAGATCATAGTCACAGACACATCTCAATACCAACTGATCAGAAGAGATTATTATATATTATGGAGGCCTTCAGCATTGTTTTACAATATAGAAAGAAAATCAGGGATCAAGACAGTGGAATTAGAAGGGGTTTCTCAACTTCTAGCTAACTGGTAGAATAGAGAGCGAGAGTGAGTTTTGAAAACTATGGGCCGCCACAGATGCTACATCCTCACCGTTATTTGTTGTGGGCTCAGTTCTCGAGTGGCCAGTTGGATATTTCTCTCTTGCTTTTCTCATCTGGCGTTTGTAGAACATGTAGCCAAGTTTGGTCCGTGTGTATAGAGAGTACCTGGAGAAAAAAACAAAACATTTATGACTATAATACTGTGTTAGAAATTCTTCTTTATCTTCTTAGATTAATGTTGTTTAACAATCTTAAAACATTTCAGGAGAAAACCTGTAAGTCGGATTTGTTCGTAAGCGCACTTGAATGGACGCCATTTTGTCTCAGAGTTGTTTTGGACTCTGAACACTGTCTCGTTGAGGATTTTCAGAAATTAGGATTATTCTTCATTAGGCCGCTTTGCAGGACTGCCATTTCCTATCATTGTGCTCCCGGACTGATTCAGTGAAACCGGTGAGGCCGACTCATTTCTCCACCACATACATACAATGTACCAGACTTTAGACATTTTATATATTCACTTACCAATATTTACAATTGTATACAATTTTTTCGGTGTGTATGTAGTTCACTACAGTGTATTTTTTGTACAATACACATTTGGGATTGGTTTATTGCCTATTGTCTACTGCACTATACAGTAAGCACACCGCAGCATAACTGTGACAAATGTCCGGCAGACACGTGAGCTACTTCCGCAATTTTGTAATGCCTGGTCAGTTCGTATCTGTGAAAATACCTAACTCGAATGTTTGTGAGGCGGGGAATTCGTTTGGCCGATGTTTGAACAGTTAGAGTTCCATCACAGGCATTCCTCACTGAATGTAACAGCAGGCAGGGTCATCATCAACTTTTACATCATACTGTGTATCTTCATTTGATTACCACCGATCACACAGTCAGTCGGTTCGAGGACTGCCTGTTTTTAAAGGAAAAATGCAAATTAAAATACAGTCAGTCCTCAAACCGACCACGTCATGAGCAGAGGGATTTCAATTGTTGCGAGCATCGGAAACATCAGGACAAGGAGAGGCACGACTCACTCAGCACATACAACAGGCTGAAGTAAGGGCTGCCGAAACATTGGATTAGCATGAGGAGCGGCAACAATGTGATCGCACAAGCCATTCGCAGGTTATGGTAGCATGCAGGCATCAGGATCTGCACTCGGGCGGGGCCACAATTTACCCACTAGTCTAATGTATAAAACACAAATTCTGTTTGCCTGGTGTTCCAACCGGTAGTTCCATCACAGGTGTGTCACAGACGTTGCTCACTGTAAATTCATTAGATTACCACCTAAATCATAATTAGGTGGAACAAGGCATTGCTAATCAAAATGCACATGATGGGAATTGGAGGGAATGGCATTAATTATATCCCATGCGTTCTGTTCTTTCCTTTGCACTCAAAATAGAGATGTATGTGGGCGGAGCCACCAGGTAAACCTCTATTAATATATACTGTATAAAGAGAATCTTTTTTTAAAGCACATTTTGGGGAGGATTTAGCATGTCATAAAAAATTATTTACCTGGATAAATATATATAATTATTGTTCAGCTGTTAAAATTATTATACATTTATTGTGATTCGATGTGATTTGTGTTCAGACTATTTAATGATTGAAAATAATAATAAAAAATCATTTTAATCACCAGTTTGTATGAATTCTCTCCCCTGAAAATATCAAACCTCCAATCTGACCGACTGTGAATTAAAACACAAAGGTTGTGCAGTGAGATGTGAACTAAATCACGCCTGTCTCTGGAAACACTACTCACAGGAATGAAACCACAAACACCAGCGCACACAAAAGCTATAATATAACTAAACACTTACACAAAGGATAGGTAATACATCTGAATTAAAGAAAGGAGAGAAATTGTGACACAAAAATTACTCAGCCCATGAATTAAACGTCACATAGACAGACTCACGCTATCCAGAAGAGCGGTTTCTCCGTGCGAGCCATCAATTCCGCAACAACACCTCTTTTCCATGAACTTCTCGCAGGACTCCTGAGCAGGCGGTAAACGCAAAAACCTCCACAAACCGAGGCAGCAACCCCAAGTAAACACACAGTCCAGTCCGGAAGCGCCATGATAATGGGCGTGGCCTCGCCTACGTCATTGGGCGGAAGTCCTCTGAAGTCTCGCTACATAGTGAGTAGGTAGAGCACGCGCTGTTAATCAGTTCACTTAAATACAAAGCATAATGCCATTTCGGATGTAACAACCATCATCGTGTTTTTCTTTTTTTTTTTCTTCTTCTCGTTTCGGGTGCTGTTCTAGCACAAACACCACGACGCCAATCTAACAATAAATAATATGCAATAACTAATTTATAAACATAAATTCAGTTCTACTACAGACATGGATTATTAGATACAGGGATACATGCCATCCATGCTATTACTCAGTTCACTTATGTAAAAAGCACAATACCATTTGTAGTGTAACATCCATCCCCTTCATTTGGTAGACAAAGTGTGATGGAGCCGGCTCAGGATGGAGACTCTGACTGGAATTGGTGCATAATACATGGCATCATCAGGAACCAAGATTATGTGAATACAGTATATTGAAGGAACATCTCAAGACATCATAATCTTGTAATCTAATCATAATTTAACTTGTAATCAAGTTAAAGCTTGGTTACAAATCAATTCCAAATTAATAATGACCACAAGCATACTTCTAACTTTGTGGCAAAATGTTTTAAGGACAGCAAAGATGTGGTATTGAAGTGGCCATCACAAAGACCCGACAACAACCTAATGATAATTTGTGGGCAGAAATGAGAACGTGTGCGCAAGCAAGGAGGCCTACAAACCTGATTTAGTTACACCAGTTCTATCAGAAGGAATGGGTCACACTTTCAGCAAACTTATTGAAAGAAGGAATGCTGCCAAATGCTGTAAAAACCTCCACAAACCGAGTATATGTAAGCTTCGATCCACTGGGATTTGATAAAAGAAGTAAAAGCTGAAAAAAATATTTCTTTATTTTTGTTTTGATATTTCACATTCTTAAAATAAACGTAGTGATCCTAACTTACCTAAGACAGGGCATATTTACTAGGATTAAATGTCAGGAACTTTGAAAAATCGAGTATAAATGTTTTATAAAACTGTGTTGCAAATATAATGTCTGTTGGTGATCTACCACAATAATGTTGCTGAACAATTCTTTATCTATTTATTCAGCTTCCAGTCTTTTTGCACATATAATGAAACACAGGCATGTCTCTCATGACAATCATAACTGCTGTTGTTGGTGTTCTGTATTACATTTACAGATTTTATGTTTTTCCTTTTTCTATACATACTTAAATTCCTCAATAATTTTACTCTTATTAGGTAGCACTGTGACCTTGCACATCCAAGGTCAAGGGTCCAATTCCCTACTCGGTTCTCCACGTGCTTGGTGGCTTTCCTCCCATAGCCCAAAGACATGCTGATTAGGCTAATTGGCATTTCCAAAATGTGAGAGTATGTGTGCCCTGCGATGGATTGGCACTCCAGACCCAGCTTAGAGCCCCAAGTCCCCAGTAGCCCTGTACAAGATAAGCAGTATAGAGAATGAGTGACTCAGGAGTTATGACTGACTCAGAAAACAGGAAGTTAAAACAGGATGCCACTACAGTGCATAACAAGTGAACCACAAACAAAATTACACCAGAACTTTTACAACATAATCATATTTAGTGTTAATTTAATTATTTCACTGATGCTCACATAATTTGTCAATTTGCACCAATCAATAATAAACCATAATTGTATTCTTCTTGCATATTCCTTAACGTAGCATATACTTTGATTGACAGAAATATGGAACTGATGCATTGTGTGTGTGCATATACACACACACAGTATATATCCTGTATATGTATATCATTATCTAGAAGGAAAAAAATATTCTAGAAGGACATACATGGTTTGGTTTATGAAAGGTTTTTTTTTGTCAATCACTAGTTAAATTTAACTTCTTATCCGTTTCCTGCATTGGTACAATATTACAAGTTATATTACTGCTAATGTCAAATTATTTTACTTTAGAATAATAAAACCTGCTATCAGATTTTTAACCTAAATGATAAACGTTGTACATAATGCACAAGCATTCCTTGTCAGTCTAAACCAGGTTTATCTACTTTATGGGTCACTTATACAGTATACAAATACTTACTATAGATCACCTGTTGCTCTGTATAATTTCTGGGCCTTTAGATGAGCACAATCAAATAATTTGATAATTTGTATCACAATTCTATGAAATTAGACAAATCAGGGCATGTAGATACATAGATGTACATAATTAAGTGAATATATACACTGAATGTGTATATATGCACAAACAAAATCACATAAATTAAGAAAAAAAAGGATAACAAAAGTGTTTTAGTAAGGTTTTGGGACACTATTAGCCACAAGCCACAACAGCTTCAATGTACCTTGGCAAGTCTACAAAACCCTGGAACTGTGTTAGGGAGATAATGTCCTTTCAAAGTTTTTTTTTTTTTCTTTTTAAACAATTTGTATTTTGAGGATTGTGGTACACAGTGCTAACAATTTGATTTGGTATTAGAGGTATAAGAGGTGTATTAAAAAGATTCATCCAAATACCCAATGCATTGCAGCAACACCAGGCAAACCATTAACCAATAACAATGTTATTTAGGTCCTCTTCAAATTAAGATTTGTCCGATGAGGTGACATTTTCCTTTGAGCTATCCAGCGATGGCGAGTCCATATCCATCGTTGCCTGAATTTCCTGTACTTGGCTTACAGGAGTTGAGCCACTGTAGCCCATCAACTTCAGGGTTCGACGTGCTGTGCGTTCAGAGATGCTTCTCTCTACACCACTGTTATAGCGCATGGTTATTTCAGTTACTGTAGCCTTCCTGTCAGCTTGTACCAGTCTGGCCATTCTTCTCTGACCTTTTTCATTGACTAAGCGTTTCCTTCCGCAGAAATGCCGCTCACTGGATGTTTTTTCTTTCTCACGCCACTCTGTGTAAACTCTGGAGACTGTTGTGCGTGAAAATCCCAAGAGTTCGGCAGTTTCAGAGACACTCAAACCAGCTCGTCTGGCACCAACAACCAGACCACGGTCAAAGGCACTTAGATCAGATTTCTTGCCCATCCTTGTGTTTTTCTTTTCTTTCTTTTTTTTTTAATAGTTCAGAAAAAAAACAATTAAGCAATAACCCTGAAGAGATAGTCCATGGATCTGCTGCAAATAGCCACCAGATTTATCAAAAAAAAAATTTTAAATAAGGAACCTGCAATGAGAACACAAGCATACTTTTCGGTCTTTTGCAGAGGCTCTGAAATGGCATCATTATCTGACTTGGTCCAGACAGGTCTTTATTTCACATTATTTTACGTCATCGCCTTCTGTTGTTTTCTTTCAGGGAACTGGTGATGCACTGAAAAAACAAAACACGTTGTTACAAATAGTTGATGAAATTCTGTTAAATAAATATTTTTAAAATCTGACCTTAACTGTGATATTAAACTTAAAAGTGAAACATACTATGTGTGAATACAATTTAAAATAACAATAAAGATATGATTCTCATGGATACACAGACAAATGACTGTAACAAATTATAGAATACACAGTCTTACCTTGCACAGGCATGGAGTTGCAGCTTAGGTAGCTTTTGGTGGAGTCAGCTGATATTATTGCATTTAATGTCTGGAGAGATAACAAAAAAATATAAAAGTCAATAATCCACTATACAAGTAAGGCAACACACCGAGTGTGAAACTGAAATGCTGTATAATGAAACTGTTGATTCTTGCATACGTGTTGCGTTTCCAGCGTACCGTGACTGCAACTTATTCTTGGACAAGACAATTAAAAAAAAAAAAAAACTTATTTAAAAATATTTTAAATCATAGCCAATAAGACACAACAATATCAAGTGTGACAAGTGTGCTGTATTTCATAATGTGTTTCCTTTTCACCTGTTGTGTATCTTATAAGATCATCGTTTCCCTGACTTTAGAGCACAGAAACAAAACCTCTTTCTCTGATTAACAGATTAAAATGTAAATCCCTTCATTCACAAATCACGAACAAGCCTTGAGGCAATTCTTCTCAAATTTGTTAAGCTACGAGTTGTGAATCAACTATCTATTCATAGAATCATTTATCATTTTGCACAATGCATGCTGAAGCTACACTACGGAGAGTCACGCTGCTCCACAAGCTCTGTGCTTGTGGTTTAGTTCTATATTACCAGACATGCCATGCTTTAAGTAGTTAAGTAGTTTGTACACAAGTGGTTTTAAGACTTGTACTAGTTGAGATCAGACTCTATCCAATGAAACGGAGATTAGACACTTCATGAATCTGGAAAGGTATTTTAAATTTGCACACATTAACTCAATTCGCATCCATATATACGGTCAAGCCTATTCACACCCCTGGCAAATCCTGACTTAAAGTTCCTTTTTTTCAACCAGCAAGTTTTTTTTTTTTTTTTTAACCAAAAATGACACAGAATTCTCCCAAAAGATAATAAGTTGATGTACAAGAGGCATCATTGTAGAAAAAATATTTCTCAGCTTTTGTTTACATTTAAAGTTCTATACCATTCCAAATAGTCCAAGCTGTTCTAAAGCATCCTAATTACCCTGATGCATTGGGAACTCAACAGGTGAAAAACAGAAGCTCTCTGCTGTTGGTTTTGTGGCCGGTCATGGCTATGACAAAGGAGCTCACTAAGGACCTGCGGCTATAAAAAGAAAGGGCTATAAGACCATATCTAAATGTTTTGAAGTTCCAGTGGCTACAGTGCAAAAGTATTATTAAAAAATACAAGACGTTCCACACTATGAAAAATCTCAGAGGACGTGGTCGGAAGCCAAAAGTGACACCAGTGCTGGTCAGTAGGATAGTGAGAGGTAAAAAAAAGAATCCAAGGATCATCACCAAAGCAATCCTGATTAATCTGGGCTCTGCTTGTGGCAACATCTCATGGCAGACAGTCCAACGGACACTGCACACCACTGGGTTCCACGGCTGCAGACCAAGGAGGACACCACTTCTCCAGATAATGCAGACAAAAGCCTGCTTGGCCTTTGAAAATGCTCATCAGGACAAAGAAGAAGAATTCTGGTCTTCTGTTTTATTTTGGGATGATGTAATTGTTTCACCACAATCATGTAGCCTTCATTTGGTGTAAAAAAAATAAAATAAAGGAGAAGCCTTCAACTCTAAGAGTACCATCCGCACTGTCAAACATGGTGGTGGGAACCTAATGTTTTGGGGATGCTTTTCAGTCGGTGGACCAGGGAAACTAATCACAGTAAACGGCACCATGAAAAGGAGCAATACATCCAAATTCTCACCAACATCAGGCAGTCTGCAGAGAAGCTTGGCCTTAGGCACCAGTGTACATTTTAGCACGGCAAAGACAAAACACACAAAGGCAAAGACAAAACACACAGCAAAAGTAGTGAAGAAATGGTTAGCAGACAAAAACATTAACGTTTTGCAATGGCCCAGCCAGAGTCCTGACTTAAATCCAATTGAGAATCAGTGGAGGGAGCTAAAGATCAGGGCGATGACCAGGAGACCCTCAAACCTGAAGGACTTGGAGCTCATCGCTAAAGGTGAGTGCAAAAATACCAGTGGAGACATGCAAAAAGCTGGTTAGAAATTATAGTAAGCGTATGGTTGCTGTAATAGCCAATAAAGGCTTTTCTATTGATTATTGAGAAGGGTATGAATAATTTGACATGCCACTTTTTGTTCAAATGTAAATTAAAGATGAGTAATATTTTTTTCCACAATGATGCCTCTTGTACATCGTCTTATCTTCTGGAAGACGCCTGTGTCATTTCTGATAATAAAAAAAAACTTGCTGGTTAAATAAAAGTAACTAAGTCAGAATAATTTCAGGCTCGATTGTATACTTAAACTCAGCTAAAATGCACAATCTAGTTAAGTTTAATGATTAAATTGTAAAATACATGTATGATTTAATGGGGGGGGGGGGGATTCAGAATGGGACATGTGTAGGACTCCTGGTTGTCATCTGTGGTTCATGAAAATGATGTGATCTCGTGTTTCCCAACATGAAGAGGTTTTCATGCTTGAGGACTTTTGAAGTAAAAATAAATAAATAAATAAATAAACATGACGCTGCATTTTTACTTATTAACTTAGACACAGGAGAAAGAAAGGCTTGTCGTGTCAACGTGTCGTTGTTTAATCAATAAGCTGTTCACGTGGCCACGTTGCCCTTGTGTTATTAAAGGGAAACATTGCTGATATGGAGTGTCTTGGTAAAATAATAACCCTGGGGGCAGTAACAGCTTCCCACTGCCCTGACGTGTTGCGTGCCGCACGCGCCGCCGTGTTCTACTCCTAGCTACACAGATGGCTAGCGCCAACCTCAGCTACTGTCACATTAAAGACTAATATTCTACTGATACACGCACACTATACAGTATATCGCGTAAAGTGCTATATATTTATGTATAACCATTAACCATTTAATGCTTTAAATCGAACAACGCAAACTATATGAATGATAATTGACGTTAAATTAATTTAGCCAAACACTCACCACGGCTAAAAACCACTGCTCTTCTGTTTCTCAATTTAATAGCGTTATGGTGCTTGACTGCCACCAGGTGGGCTGGAGTGTACGCGAGTCATATTAAATATCCTGACGCTGATGTCCGATTTGCAATCAACATGAAGATGCATTACCGCCACCTATCGGCAGACAACAACAAGCATCTAAAGTCTATGTTAGACACACTGCTCGGACAGACAAAAAAAAAAAAAGTCCCCAGCTGGATTTAACTAATCAAATTAAGTACAAGTCAACCATTTAAAAAACACACCTTCTAATTCAGTGGGGTTTTTAATTTTATTTTCTGTATTATGTATTGATACTGGAGATTTCAAAACAATGAAATAAAGTATGGAATTGTGTCATCAAGTAACAACAACAGTCAGTCGTTATTTTAAGACAGGAAGGTCAGCTGTTCTGGATAGTTCTTGCAAGAACAGTATTGTTAATGCATCTGCAAATCCCATTAAGCACAAAGATGAAACTGGCTCTCACGAAGACCTTCCCAGGAAAGCAAGACCCAAACTTACCTCTGCTGCAGAGAAGTTCATTTGAACCAGCTTCAAAAATCATCAACTAACAAACAGAAAGTATGAGCATTTCCATACACAACGTAAAGAGAACTCAAGGGATTGGGAATAAACAGCTCTGTGGACTTAAGAAAAACTCTTAATAGGGAGGCTTGTCAGGGAGAAAAAAAGGCTTAAATTTAGAGAATTGACTGTGAAGAGTTGGAAAAAGGTCATGTGGTCTGATGAGCCAAGATTGACCTTGTTCCAGATTGATTGGTGCATCAGGGTAAAAAGAGACTAAGATAACGGCAATGGCCGTAAAGATATAGTCAGAACTATAATGAAAGGGTTTAGATCAAAGCATACTCATGTGCTAGAATATCCCAGTCAAAGTCCAGATCTAAATCTAATCTAGAATTTGTGGTAAGACTTGAAAATTGTTGACTGATCTTGAACTACTTTGCACAGAAGAATGGGCAAAAATGTAATATTGCTTGGATTGCAAATGCAGATGTGCATATTTTTTGACTTGGTTACTTTTAGTGACAACTTCCATAACACCTCAGTAGTGCCACAGAGTGATCGCCTCCATACCACGATGGATTGCTGCAAAGGGAGCCCCACCACGTGCTGTCTGGGTTCATCCTTTGCATTTGTCCAACATTTCTGTGTTAAATTAAATTTTTTTGGTCTTAAGTTATATTCTGAGAAGTCTAATTTTCTGAGATCCTGAATTTTGGATTTTTATTAGCTATAAGCCATAATAATAATTTTAAAAAATGAAATAAATAAATACTTGAAATATAATCAGTATGTGTGTAATTAATCTATATTAATGATTTTTTTTATTTAATTACTGAAATGTCAACTTTTCATTGATATTCAAATTTTTTTGAGATGCATCTAATTTATTAGGTTCTCATGTAAAAAGGGTGTGAGACCAATAGTCTATTTGCTTTGGTGTTTATTTACAGTGTGAACTTTCCCACAAGAAGTCGAGAGCTGAAAAGCAGATAAAGCTAAAATAAACAAAAAAGAAAAAATAAAACACAGCAATCCTCTCTTACTGCCTAACTAGAACCAAGAGAAAACTATGCATATATCAAATGGTGCTGACTTCCTACAAACGAATATTTACAAGTTATGTACAGGATGCATTTACAGAAGTGCAAATAACCAAACTGGGAAAAGCAAAACATAAACGACATTAACATGTGAAAGACTGTAAACAAAATATCCAGAAGAAAACAGGGTAAATGCAAAAGGAAAATCACAAATGTAGTCAGAAAGCACAAGCAAAGGGTCATACATGGCATGTCTACATAGCAAAACAAACACTGTAAGGCAAAGGCACAGGTCCATGGCAGTGTAGACAGAAGAGGTTTATATAGTCTTCCAGGTGCTCCTTCCAATGAGATGGGAGCAATGAGTGTAGAAATGGTTATCACGCAATAGCAGCATATGATTCTGATTTGGTCTGGACCTAGAGAAAAGTAACACAGCCATCCCACCACCAGCAGAGGAGCATACAAGGCACCAAAATACAGACACATACAGTACATCTACAAAAATTTGAATATCATGAAAAAGTTCATTTTCTTTAGTAATTTAATTTAAAAAGTGAACCAATCATATTCTAAATTAAAAAGAGAAATATTCCAAGCCTATTGTGATTTAATTTTGATGATGATTGTGGCTTACAGCTCATCTTAAGATAAGAGAAGCGTCTAATGTCTCTGGTTCAGCAGTGGCTTAATACTAGGAAGGCAACAGTTTGTCCCATTTCCTACAGACGTACATTGGTGTTGGCTCTTGACGCACTGACTTCAGCCTCATGTGAGTTATTTTATCGGCTTTGCTTAACAATTTTCTTGAGGCTGCGATCACTCCAACCAGTCAACCTTCTGTGAATATGCGCCAACACACAACACTCTGCGAACAGCCAGCCCTTTCTTCGATGACCTTAAGTGATTTACCCTCCTTATAAAAATTATCGAAATGGCTAACCTGCATTAAAAGCACATTATCAAAAACAGGACTTTGCTTATTTCGTATTATAAGGTCCAATACAAAAAAACATTCTTTGCACTGTTAAACAACCACCAGGCTAAACCTTTAAGGAATCAGTGGTTTGATGTAATTTTGGAAATAATTGACAATTTTCTGAAATTTCTGAACGTGGCAACAGCTGTCCTTATACAGCTACCCAACTATGATGCAGTTGGTCCCTTTTGCTGGTCTTTTACTGTAGCCCATCCACTTCAGTGTCCGACGTGCTGTGCGTTCAGAGATGCCTTTCTGTACACCACTGTTATAACGCATGGTTATTTCAGTTATTGTCGCTGTCCTGTCAGCTTGCACCAGTCTGTCCAATCTCCTCTGACCTCGCTCAGTAACGAGGCGTTTTCGCCCGCTGAAATGACGCTCACTGGATGTTTTTTCTTTCTCGCGCCACTCTGTGTAAACTCTGGAGACTGTTGTGCGTGAAAACGCCAGGAGTTCGGCAGTTTCAGACACACTCAAACCAGCTTGTCTGGCACCAACAACCAAGCCACGCTCAAAGGCACTTAGATCAGATTTCTTGCCCATCTTGATGTTTTTCTTCTGAAATTTATAATCCAGAAAATGAAGAAGTAATTAAGCAGTAACGCTGAGGAGGTAGTCAATGGACCTGGTGCAAATAACCACCAGATTTATCACTGGTTTTTCATACAAGGACCCTGAACTGAGATGAAAAGAAGACTTTTGGGTTTTTTACAGAGGGACCGAAATCTGCATCATTATCTGACTTGATCCATGCAGTCATTATACTCCATCTTTATTTCATGTTCTTCTGCTTCATCTCCGTCCGTTTTCTTTCAGGGTACCGGTGATGTACACTGAAAGAAGAAAGCAAAAAAAAAAAAAACAGGGTTTTCACAAATAGAAGATAAAGTCTGTTAAAAATAAATCTGTTTAAAACTTGACTAAGGGTAAATTTTTATAAAAGGTTGTCTCTCAATTGACCAATCACAAACTGTTGTGATGACGCAAAATATAGGAGTTGACGGCCACACTGACAATGCCATTGCCAGTCTGGGAATACTACCAGGTCTGCCAAAACACAACAAGCCTTATTCGCCAGTTGCGACCAATGCAGTGTGAATAATTTGAGTTTTGAAAAGTTATCCACAAAGGCACCAACTAAATCTTGTAAGTCGACTCTCCTCTTACTCTGCAGAGATTAAAAATACTGAAATTATCCTAACAAAAATAATTAAAAGGGAAATAAAGACTGATTCACAGCTCTGGCCATGGCAGCCAAGTTTTACCTTACCGCTCCATGCATGCGAACTTGGAGTGAATGACTACTTAGCATGGCTGCACATATTCTGGAAGTCCCATTTCAGAGAAGCATTTCAGCATGTGTGAGAGCCCCCAATGCTGGTTAAGAAATGGAAAATGTTTGCTCTTTAGTCAAGCATCGGCTATTCAATTGGTTTCAGTTTCTTTATAATCTACATGAAATAATAAAAGAATGGAATATGTTCCTTTCTAATAAATAATAGTTTCAAATGTATACTTTCTCAGATCTTAATTATATGTAGCATTGCTGTTTAGAATAGTTATTTTTACTGCTGCAAATAGTAATATACAAAATAAATAGAACACTTTAAATCAAAGATCCCAATAACCCCAACACGCCTGTGATCAGAGATCGATATTGGCCAATTTAAATTTATGTGATCGGTTACTGGACCCAAAAATTGTGATCGGAGCCCCCCTAGACTTTACCTTAACTATGATATTAAAATTAAAAGTGAACCATTGTGTGTGTGAATACAAGTATAATAACATTAGTTAATAAAGAAAGATATAATTTTCAGAAATACACAGCAACAACTGTAACAAATAATGGATTACAGTCTTCCCTTGCACAGGCATGGAGTTGCAGCTCAGGCAGCTGTTTTCACCTTACAGTGCTTTTAGTGAAGTCAAACAAAAGTGCATTTTAGGTCTTCAAAAACAATACAGATGTCAATATTTCAATAATACAAGTAAGGCAACACACAGGGTATGGAATGTGTACACTGGGCACTGATGACTGTTGATAATTGGGTACATGTTGTTTCCAGCACACTGGGCACTAACGACTGCATCATATTCCTAAATGCAATTCTTAAATCACGCAGATGGAGGTGGTATTTTACCAGTGTAGGTAGCCAGGCCACTATGGGCAGTTCCAGCTCTAGCTGGCATTCAAGCAAGCTTCAGAAGTAAGCCTTTTAAGGACCAGTTTGTGATTAAGGAATTCAATCAAATGATGATGCAAGAAAACATGGTTTCTGCAAATTTAAGACTGATATGAATAAAGTGTGCTGCATTTTATATGCGTTTCCTATATGTTAACAAACAGATTAAAATGCAAACGTTAAAGGTTTAACTCAATTTATCACAAATTTGTAAAACTATTAGAGCTATTCGAGTTGCGCATCCGCTACCTGGTCATAGAATTATTTATCTTTTTGCACAATGCACACCCAAGGTACATCTATTGAGAAGCATGCTGCTCCAGAAGCTCTGTGCTTCGGCTCCTTGCACCTCACCATACATCTCTCCAATTGAGTGCAGGGACCGTATCCAAACACCTGTTGGTCTCATCATGATCTGGTTCTTTGAGAAGTAGTGATGTAGGTATAACATGACTGGGTTAGACATCTCTACATGTGTAAAAACCAAGTTTGTGTGATAAAACAGCTTAATTGTTCATTGATTGATGATATCCTGGGGGGTTCAATCTGTTTATTTTATTTTAACAGGTATGCAAACTTTTAGATATTTTGCCCAGGAATTACTATACTAACTCTAGGCTAAGCCATGTACAAGTTTAGACCATACTCTCCCCAATAAAGGAGATTAGACATTGTCATGAATTTGGAATGCTTCATGGTGCTATGTTAAATTTTGCAGACATTAACTCAATTAACATCCACACTCACAGCTATATATACATACACACACACACACACACACACACACACACTTAACCTCAGACAGAAGTTTTTTATTTATTAATTTTTTTTTATATGTATATATAAAATATCTATTTTGTAACTTATTTTTTTTATATTAACTTAGACGTAGGGGAAAGTGAGACTTGTGTCAACTCGTTGTGTAATAAGTAACCTGGTTAAGTTCCCGTGTTTATTATTAAAGGGACCGCTGCGTAAAAGCGTCGCACTACTCTGACGTGTTGCGTGCCGCACGCGCCGCTGTGTTTTGCTCCTAAGTACACAGACGACTAGCGCCAACCTCAGCTACTGTCACATTAAAGACTCATATTTTACTAATACACGCACACCACAGTCTGTCGAGTAAAATAATATACATTTATGCATAACCATGAATCACTGAAATTTTAAAACGTCCAACGCAAACTATATAATTAAGAACTGACATTAAATTAAATGAGCCAAACACTTACCCTGCTAAAACCACTGCGCTTCTGTTTCTCAAGTCAGAAGCGTTAAGGTGCTTGACTGCCACCAAGTGGGCTGGAGGTTTGTTGTTTTTTTAGGACAGTGAGTCGCGCTACATTTTCTGACAGGTTGTTCGCAATCACGTGACTATTCGTCCTCTGGACAGCGGGAAGTTGAAACTTGTAAGCGCTTAGTAAAAAATAAACAGGTAATTAAACCTGTCAGGGTACCTCAAGATCATGAATGAAGCTATATGTTTATAATTTTCTTTCCTTAGCATGTTGACATTTAGAGCATCCTTCCATTTTGTATTCAATTAAATAGATTGATTAATTTAAGGACAAATTCTATTTTGTCTGACAAAAGAAACATCAGTGACAAAAGAAAAATACATGTGAAAAGAGCCAAAAGAATGTACTTACACTTTTCATTTTACTTAACATTCTGTTAAACGCAGCGTCGATTGCAACTACGCATGTGCAACGTTTTTTTTTTAAACTTGGTTAGACATTTAAATAAAAAATTTAAGCATAATATCACATATTGTGTTTCTATGAAGTGCACATCATCTCATTTGATAGTTGTTCTTTGGCATATAACTGATAATTAAATATTCTTAACATGTTTAATTCAATTACTAATTTTAACTCAATACTATATGACATAAGTGCGGCAATACAAGAAAAACAAACATTATTAAAAGTAAAAATGTGTTCAAGCTGAAGACAGCTTTATTTAACCTCATGAATTCCTCTAGATAAAATTCTCTCTCTCAGATTTGATGATGATTGTGGCAGCAAATGGTGTGTAATGTTTCATGAAGGAAACAGCATATGATTTACAGCAAGTCATTTCAGAGAGCCCATTCAGGGTGCACCCGTGCATTGTGAATGGTTGCTGGGGTATCCTGCAAGAGATCATTCCTATAAGGATAAAAATGTTTCATTATATAATAAATGTGATCAATCAGATAAAAGTTGTATTGACTTGCAGTGATATCACTCCAAGAGGCCAAGGGGATCACATTGATTTGGCTGACTTGGATAAAGAACTCGGATTAAAAGCAAGTTGTCAGCTCAAGACTTTGCTCATTTTGTATTATGTCTCATTCCCCTTTACACCATTACACAAACAATCATGCTAAAACATGTGATTTTTATGAAATTTTGTAAAAATGTACAAGGTAATAGTTGCCCTTCGAAAGCTATGTAGAAGACTGTAATGCCACTGTGTCCACTGAGGCCTGGATTTCCTGTACATGCCTTACAAGAGTAGTGGGTGATCTTTTGCTGTAGCCCATCCACTTCAGGGTTCGACGAGTTGTGCTTTCAGAGATGCCTTTCTGTACACCACTGTTATAACGCATGGTTATTTCAGTTATTGTCGCTGTCCTGTCAGCTTGCACCAGTCTGTCCAATCTCCTCTGACCTCGCTCAGTAACGAGGCGTTTTCTCCCACAGAAATGACGCTCGCTGGACGTTTTTTCTTTCTCACGCCACTCTGTGTAAACTCTGGAGACTGTTGTGCGTGAAAATCCCAGAAGGTGGGCAGTTTCAGAGACACTCAAACCAGCTCGCCTTGAACCAACAACCAAGCCACGCTCAAAGTTGCTTAGATCAGATTTCCTCCCCATCCTGGAGCCCCAAAAATGAATAATGTTTTAAACACTATGCCTGAGCTAGACTAAGGATCTGATACAAATTACCAACAAGTTTGCAGGAATATTTTTTTGCAGAATTTTTTACTCTTCATAGTTAAGATAACCTATTCACATTTCTGTCTTTGTCTCATTTTCTGGCTTTGACAGGACTTTATTCCACATGATTCTGCTCACTCACAGACTGTTACACTTTAGGGTACATGGTGATATAGGTCTGAAAAAAAAAACATACATATTATTAGATACATGGTAAACAATCCTGCTAATTGTGAAATATAGTGGTACCTCAGCATACAAACGACTCAGCCTCACAAATTTTCACCTTAAGAACTGAAATTTTGCAAGAAATTTGCCTTGGCAAGCATAGCATTTTTGTACTATGCTTAGCATTTTTTGCACACAGGCGAACAAACCGAGCAGAACCGAACCGAACGCCGACCAAGTTGCGAGTTGAAAACTTGTCAGTGGAAAGAAATGCAATGTGAGTTTATGTTTTTTTTTTTTTATAAATAATTGTATTTATAAATAATTAGTTTAACCTAATAAGAACAGTCCTATCAATTGTCTGGAGAGTAAGAAAAGACAAACACTAAATAAATATTACCCTTAAAAACAAGTTAACATACTGTAGGGTGAAAGTCTGAAATACTGTAACTGAAATCTGTTTTAACTGTAAACAGCTGACCATTGTGTATATTTTGTCTGGTTCTCACAATGAAAAATGAAACAGCTTTATAAAGAACGTTATATCGCCATGACATAAAAGTAACTCGTTTCCAAAATGTTACTCCACGCACATTAATTTGCCCCGTCATTACAGATTATTTCCTGCGCCACATCGTTTGGACCAGCAGAGGCCACTACTGTGCACAGTGTCAAAATGCGTGGAGATGAACTGCTTTAAAAACAGGTTCATTGCGTTAGAAAGCTTCGTTTTCGTCACAACAAGCCACAGCGCATAATCTGCTCTAAATTATTAAACCTGCACAAAAATCATTAATGGCTTGAAATGAGCAAAGCAAATTATATGCATTACTGTTTATATTAAATTATCCAAACACTCACCTCCTCTAAAACAGCGTCTGCTTTTTCCTTCTTGTTCGTATCGTTTTATGGCGGTGTGAAAACAGCATATTGATGCATTACCTCCCCCTGCTGGTTTGTATGAAGAATTACACAGAAAAAAAGTTGACCAAAAATTGTTAAACAACTTAAAAAACAATGAGATGATCTGTTAGTGGTTATTACTCTTGCCTTGCACATCCAGGGTCCGGGTTTGAGGGGTTTGTGTACATGGAGTTTGCATGTTCTCCCCGTGCTTGGTTGGTTTCCTCCCACAGTCTAAAGACATGCAGGTTCCAAATTGCCCATAGTGCGCATGTTTTATGATTGATTGATTGTTTATTCCTGGAAACCAACAGTTTAGAGCGTTCCGAACAAATCCATATCATATGTAAAATGTTAAATAGTTTCATGTTAATAAAGTACTGAATGAAGGAGAATTGAGAGCATGTCACTGAAGCATCTAGCAGTTATGACTGCATATGAAGGTAGGGATGGAGGCCAACTTTGTTAAGCTTTGCAAGCAGTTGCAGCTGGAAGAGCGGTGGCCTGCAACAGCATGTGGAACATGTTTGTCCATAGCCTGACCTTTAGTGATGGGTTCAAATGGCAACTCTAGCACAGTTTAAGTGTGAGAGTGTGGTGCTGTTCTATGAGCCTGATGTTGCCTCCAATTTCAGTACTTGGGTGAGAACATGTGACCTGATATGGTCTTTTCTTGTTGTAGCCCACCTGCCTCATCTTGCACATTCTGAAATTCTTTTTGCTCAATACAATCTATTGCTAATTTACATTTAACATAGGGGTGCCAATCCACCGCAAGGCAAGGCAAGCAATTTGAAAACGCAAATGAGCGTATGTGTTTGGACTGTGTGAGGAAACCCACCAAGCATGGGGAGAACATGCAGACTCCATGCACGCAGACCCGAGCAGGAATCGACCCATGACCCCACAAGATTGTGGCCTTCCAAAGGAAATGACAAAAAAATAAAAAATAAGAAAAAAGCCTCACTTTGTAAAATGCAATTAAGGGCACCTATTATACTCATTTACAGCAAACAGATCTCAAAAGTCTATAGAAAGGTGTCTGTGGTCCAGCCAATTTTTATTCCAAAAACAATTTATCCCAAAAAGTTTTAGGGCATTCCTCATTAAAACAGTGTTTCAGTAGCAACAGATCTATTACCTTACAGGGTAGCTCAATGGTTAAGGCACAGGACCATGGTTCAGAAAATCCCAGGTTCAAACCCCACAACCACCAAGTTGCCACTGCTGAGCCCTTGAGCAAGGCCCTTAACCCTCAATTGCTCAGATATATAATGGGATTTTAAAAAAGTAAGTCACTCTGGATAAGGGTGTCTGCCAAATGCCTAGATGTAGTTCAGAGCCAGAGACCAATAAAAATAAAAAAAAAAACAGTTCCATGGCGACCCCAACACTTTGCTGGGATAGAACAAAGAATTGCATACATCAGGGACTATGGAGCAGGCTTATCACCAACTAAAGGTTTATGACCACCATCTTAAAAAAAAAAAAAAAAGGACTCTGTATGCAATGGGCTGCACAAATGCTTTCTGGTAATGAGAACACCAGAATTGCTTGCAAAGCCATGCTCGCCATTGTTGTGCTTGCCACTAGAAACCCCCCGCCCCCCGCTAGCATTACTGGAGAAGTAGAGACATACAGGACATGGACGTATGCAGTGGGGTAATGGCAGGACTCTCTAGCCCATGGAAAAACAAATCCAGTTCTTAGCATGCTTGTTATTGAACCGGCACTAGCACCAGACATGAACTAATACCTGGTTCATTTTGTTGGAAAAGGGGCTCAAGTGGACTAACTAAATTAAAACACACCCCTGGAGATTTTTGGAAATCACCCCTTGAGGTCTGCCTCAGGCAGTGTCTCTCTGCTGCTAAGATTACAACAATTGTAGTAAAACCTACTTCCCCCTAAATTCTACAGACTATTAGACCTAATGATATTCTGACAGACAATATCCACAACACGGATCCAGTTCATAGGTCATCAACTTCACCGACTAAAAACCTCATAGTTCAATATTGCTCAAATGAATGACTCTCAAGCTATAGGTTTATCCAGTATGAGTATTTATGCACATATGTTTTTACCAGAATTCATGACAGGAAAAGTAACGTCAACGAGCGTTCAATAGCTTTAGTTCATTTTAGTGTTATAGTTTGAAATCATTTTAAAGCTACGATAGAATGTAGTTTAAACCATTTGAAACTAAAATACAGTTCAAACAGAACCTGCCAGCATTCTTGTGTAGTTTTCTTTCTTTATACAGTATTTATTTCATTGTGTTTTTTAATGTCGGTGTCTGTTTAAACTCTTAAATAACAGATAAGGAAACTTGTTTTGCTCGGCAACAGTTTAATGCTTCACTTTATGCATTTGAATTTTTAAATGCAACCAAAATAAATTGTTAAAAAAATACAAAGGAACCAAAAGAAAATACAGTAATACACACACACTCTGCAATTAATATGCCCCAAGCATTCACATTAATCACTTTGAACTCATGTTTTGTTAAATATATACTGTATATATATATATATATATATAATCTATGTATTTATATATAGTCATGACTTCTGTACAGAGGAAATCAGGCTACAAATCGTGTTTTTTTCTTTTTCGTTAGTTTACCAATACAGGCCACTGTGGAAATGTTTTATCATACAGTCAAGTCTTGTGAGCAGCCATAAGGCTTAAAGCGGCATGTTACATGCTTTGGCTGTTGTCTCTTATCAACAGGACTGAAGGTGGATTTTATACATGGATGCGAGAAAGGTGGTCAGAGCTTCATGTGCTTGATGTCCCGATTTGATTTCACATTTGTTTTTATAGAAGCAAAAAATGGAAAGAGTTGGAGGTCAAAGGTGAGCAGGACAATAACAGAAGGAAACAGTCACAGTAAAAGGCGTTTAAATAGCACGGGCCACGTCCTGAACCCAGGCCTGATTAGTGTAGTTCCACAGGGCCGAAAAGAAGCAGCATTTAAACCAAATCCCAAGTTGTAACATATGATAAATGAAAAAAAAAAAGAAAGAGAAAAAATAATGCTGCACAGGTCAAGCAGAATCAAAGATGCCCTGCAATGCACTTCAGGAAAAGTCCAAGGATAAAGATTTTATAATAAGAAGAATTCTTGTTGTCTGGAGGACAGTTGGATGCATTTTCCCACTTTAATACAGAAATGCTGTGCAAACTTTAGGCCAAAATATTAGTCCCATTAGGTCCAACTGCATAGGAGTGTTAAAGAACCTTTGGTGTCTGTCCTAAAACTTGCACTCTGTCAGCAAGGGCATGCTCTTTCACTGATGTTGAGGAATAAATGTCCTAAATATGCACGGCAGAAATGTTTTATCCAGTCTTACAGTGCTTGTCTGGGCATCTTGGTTTTGCATCCTAGTACATTATGACCAAAAAAAAAAAAAAAAGCTCAGGATGTTTGGAGGGGTGGTGGTGGGGGTTGCAGTTCAAACACATCTATGTAAGCTGCGTAAAGCTTTCGCCAACCATAAACAAACATGTTCACTCAAAGGGCAGAATCGCAGAGATCAGAGCAATCCATTTATTGATCAGAATAAAGGAAGGCAAGAAGAAAAAAAAGAATGAAAAATCAAGTTGGAATTAAATTCATATCAAATCAGGATGAAGGAAAAAAGAAAAGGCAGCAAAGATTCATAAAGAAAGATAGAGTGAAGAAAGGTTAGAAAATGAAGAAATGAACAAAGAAAATATCCTGAAAGTGTTATGTTGTGCGCATTAATACTAGAATGTATTTGCCTACATGCAAAATCTAATGGATCCATAAACAGAGCTGGCAAATGCAAACTGTTGGTTGTAAATTAGACACAGGGATCTCAGCACAGCCAGGTCACGTCTGACTAGAAGCTGTGCAGCTGATCGATCATTCAAGTCAATAAAAAAAAAAAAAAAAAAAAATGAACACTGAAGAAATAAATGACAGCTTTCAATGTGGGCTTACAGGATATGTACAGGCCATGTACCAGACGATATGTACAGACATTTTGATATGGTGCGACGTCGGCTCAGACGTGCTACAGCACTCAAGACAGAAACCCGTGCAGCAGTTAGCACCGAGTCTCGAGCAGAAGATTACGAGTACACTATTACTACAACTTTAATTACAGCTCTTCTGGTGTAAACAAGGAAGAGAGAGAAAAAAAAAATGTCCTTCCCCCTGCCAAAGTCCTTCCGTCACGTTTAAGATTTAAGCCAGTGTTTCCCAGCAGCCGGACGGACGCAAGCAGCGTGGACGAGAGCCATGCTGTTATCCGTCACTTCTACACACGACATGTACACTGTGCTTTAACATGTTTTCTGTCACCCCCTGGTGGTCATAAGAGAGCATCTAGAAAAGATTAGCCTCCCTGTTTGTGCTACATCAGAATACTGGTTGTTCCATAAACGCAATGAAATGCAAAACGCAATCATATCCAAAAAGAAAAAAAAAAAAGAAAAAAACTGGATAAACATAGTATTTTCACAGCATAAACAAAGGCGTGGGATTGTGCTTCTAAAAATAATTCCTTCTCTTAAGAATACTGTGCAGTGCATATCATATGGCATCTTAAAGTGGGGCAGTGAACGTTACAGAAACTGGATAATGGTGTTCAAGATAGCTAGGAGAAAGAGAGAGATGTATAGATAGAGCGAGAGAAAGAGAGAGAGAGAGATAAGGATCGTGTCTATGCGCTTTGTTTAAGCCCAGATCTTTAAAAGCTTATTTCTTAAAAGGTCTACCACATGTCTGAACATTATATTAGATGGATTATAAAGACAGACTGGGTAGCAAAACTGGTTTTCCTTACAAAAAGTGTAAAATTTATCGAAGTGAGCTGAAAGACGAAGGCAGAAATGAGCTACACAGAGTGAGGTCTCGATGTAATGGCAGATGTAAAAATAAAGACTCCTGCGAGTTTACTGTGTCTGTTTTTTGCATGTAAATTTGGTAACCAGGCATATTGACTGATTATCAGGTTCACAGCCACATTTGGGCAGTTTTGTGACAATCAGTGTGCGTGTGTGTGTGTGTGTGTGTGTGTGTGCATATGTAGGGTGGGGGTACAAACATGACAAAACGTTCAAGCAACACTAATGTTAAAAGAGCTCAAATGATGAAGTGACAGGTGGCAGCACGTCACGGGGAAATGATGAATGGAGAGCATGCTGGGAAATGTTGTTCTCCAGTGAAAAACAGGGCCGAGCCAAAACGTCACCGTGACGCAGAAGAGAACAGGCCACAACCGTTCCTTTTGGCCTGCAGTCATTACCCATAAACTCTTTGCATGTTTCATGAGCGTGACTACATCCTCTCTGCCGGTTTTGGTCTAAAGACGATGTTCTATCAGTGTATCTGGTGCATCTGTCCCAGCTCACAAATAGCTAAAATTCCACATTAGTAAATGCTGTGCCTCAAAGAGATACTTTGATCGCCTTTTTCTTCCTCCTTCAAACGCTTCAGGCATCTCAATATCTCCCTGAAAGACCAGAATCGATATGAAAGAGGTGTTTTCACAGCAACAAAATGGTTGAGGACAATAGAACACCTTAAAGATTAAATAAAAAAGTGGGGAAAAAAAGTCAAACACATGGTTGGCTAGCGAAGGGGGCACAGCCTTGCTAGAGATCAGCAGGTTAAAGGGATTGAGTGCAGCTCTTAATGGGAGTGAAGGACAGAGGGGAGAAAATGGAAGATATGATGAGAGGATGAGCAATTATTTCTCTTCAGGGATACCAGCAGCATTCAGTGCCGCACGATACTGAAAGAGGACGCCACGCATGCTCTTAACGAAGCCTTTTGAGAGAGGAAAGAGCGGGAAGCCAATGTCCGGGTAGCCGCTACGCTCAGGAAGGAAACTGCGGTAGCTCCGCCTCCGCTTCTTTGGCCTGACGGATGGCTGAGACTCCTGTGCCGCTTTGCCACCCTGCTGCGTAGGCTCTGTCCCCCTGGAGCTGTCCAAATCTGAGCTAAGGTCCTTGGAGGCACCGAGACCAGAGTCTTCAAGCTCCTCCTCACCCCTGGACTCGGGTTTGCCCGTAGGGCTGCTGTGCGCCAGCACCTCGGGAGCCTCCTCGTCCAATGGCTCGGCCCGCACGGTGCCGGAGCTTCGAGCGCCGCGTTCAGACACTGAGGAGTCCAGCTCTAGCCAGGACTCGAGTCGCTGCACAAGTCTCCAGCCACTGGTGGAGAAGTGCTCACGGATCTCCTGCTGGAAGACCTCAATCGGTTGCACCAGGAGCTGCGTCATGGACTGCACCATCTTGATGAGGGCCATTTCGTTGTAGCAACGACTGTTCTCATAGCCCTCCTGCAGGCCGCGGTCACTGTCGAAGCCTGCCTCGTTGTAGTACGGCTCGTTGACCAAAATCAGACCTGGAATGAAACGTCGTTCAAACAACATCAGTGGAACATTTAATACCCAGCGAGGTCACAACTCAGCATGTACTGATCCTGTGCTCATACTGTACTGTATATACTATAGTATCCTGTACCATATTACACTATATAATGTAATGTATACACTTTGTATGCCATATTATCAATGTTTTAGGATGATGTCACTTTGGATGAAGTAATGCAAGTTAAGTAAATCAATTTAACTTACACCAACGCTGTAACAGTCTAGACATTACATTAGTAAGCTGACTAGAGAGCTGGTTCATGCTGGTTCCTCCCGAGGATATTTCTAAGTCGTCGATAGACACTGTGCCTGATTACTTCATACTGTGTGATGCAGCTCGCAGAAACTGACCTTGAATAGAGATGAGCACCTGCAGGAGACTCGACTTGCTTGTCCACCTCTCTGTGCCCTGAGGATGCGAAAAATATGAGCTTTTCAAAGATTCAAACGGGATTACGAGGTGCATATTAATGTTTCGTTTCTTTTAAAGTCAAACAAAAAACTTTCCCCCCAAATGGGGTCAATCAGCCCATGTGTTTGGATTTGTGCTGGAGCTGTAATGCATGTTGCTGATATGTAATGGAAGAAACCACTATAGTCTCCAACTTTAATAAAACCGTATTCAAAATTCAATAAATACATTTTATAATCTTTATCTGCATTGCGTCTACCACACCTTGACGCTGTAGCTATACTGTGTTCATAATTGATCGCGACACACATTCCTTACCACATGGCCGTTTAAGCACGCTAGCGGTGTTTAGTTTAGCAATGTTTACTTGCTGTTATAGAAACTCAGGCTAAGGTGGCTTGCCGCTTACCTTGCCAATCCATGTGCCTAACAGGCTGACACACACTTTGCCGTTGTCGTAGAGGTTTGGGTTGAGACGTCCGCTGCACTGTGACAAATAGCGGAAAAGTGGTGGCACAGCAGGGTAGATGTTGGGCAACTGGATGTCAAATAAGAACAGACCATCTTCATATGGTGTACGTGTAGGACCCTTGATCAGAGCTGAGAACAGGTCCTGGAAAAATACCATGTTGGGTAATGTCAGTGAAAAAAAAAAAAGTGTAAATATTTATCGTACATGAATGAAGTGAGCTGAAAGACAAAGGCAGAAATAAGCTACACAGAGTGAGGTCTTAATGGCAGATGCACAGCCACATTTAAGCTGTTTTGTGACAATCATGTAGGTGTGTGTGTGTGTGTGTGTGTGTGTGTGTGTGTGTGTGTGTGTGTGTGTGCGCACGCGCAATTGTAGTTGGGAGTACAAACATGACAAAACTGTCAAGCAACACTAATGTTAAAAGAGTTCAGATGATGAAGTGACAGGTGGCAGCACGTCATGAGGAAATGCTAAATGGAGAGCATGCTGGGAAACGTAGTTCTCCAGCGAAAAACAGGACGACAAACAGCCAGGCCAAAACGTCACTGTGATGCAGAAGAGAACGAGCCACAACCATTCCTTTTGCCCTGCAGTCATTACCAATAAAGTCTGCATGTTTCATGAGCATGACTACATCCTCGCTGCCTTTTTTGTGGCCTCAAGATGACGTTCTATCAGTGTTGAATGGTGTTTCTGTCCCAGCTCTCGGGCATTGCTCTACCTCACAAATAGCTAAAATTCCATATTAGTAACTGCTGTGCCTCAAATGGATACTTTTATCGCCCTTTTTCGATACGAGTCGATATAAAAGGTGTTTTCACAATTAAAAGTAATACTCTGAAAGCCACAAACCCAAAAAAAAAAAACAGGATCAAATTGGGGACCCTGGAGGGACCATCTTAAATAGTAAGATTCGATACCAATTTAAATTTAAAGACAGGGTAGCTCAAGTGGATTGTGAGATTGTCAGGAAATAAAGAGGACAAATCCTGATAATACCTCAGCAATCAAAGAATGGAAGGATGATAATGAGATATTTAAACGATATATACAGGGAAACAAGAACTGCAGGGGGGAACAGGTAAGACAATGTGTTGGCTCCAGCTAGTGATTTAAGTATTTCCTCAGAAATCACTAATCATTCATTTTTCTTTCCTCCAAAGGATTTTCTAATACCTCATAATAATTTCCTAGGCTACCTGCTACCCAGTGGTGGATGCCATAGAGCATCGCTGGTCTCAACACTGTCTTGAACACCTCTCCTTTCATTCTTGATGATACACTTTGCACAATAAAATGTAAAAAAAAAAAAAAAAAAATCCAAGGGTTTCTTATTTGGTTGTATCGGTATCATGATGCCACTCACCATGCGGTCCTCGAATGTCTTGACCATGATGCCGTCCGGCAACGACGTGGCCAGCAAAGCCATCTCCTTCCTGACGGTACTGAAGAACTTCTTCGCTTCAGCTGGCTGGAACTCCATCTTCTTAAAGGTGTGGGTGTCTACAGAAAACAGGTGGAAATATTTCTCATGCATGGCCCAAGCTTAATTAAAATCCCAGAGGCATATTACAGCTTCCACAGCATGTGCAAATCTCTGCTGTGTTATTAATGTGTATTCACTCCCATAATACAGGTTAATAAATATACATTTTCCCCCCTGATACTGGTGAGTGACAGATAAATTAGACATGCAGTTAGCACAGTGGTAAAAACAAACCACAAAAAAGCTAAAGGCTGCTCTTTTTCATCATGAACAATAAATTTGTAACTTCCTGTCTGACTGACCTTATTATCGGTTGTGGGACACAGATTTTATTTTTCATCAAAAGCTCTTTGTGTCTGTGTAATAAATTGTGCTCATTAAATAATAAAATATTTCATAAAAAGTACATTCTTATTATATAAAACATCTCCCTGTTACTACTTGGAGGATAGACAGGTCAAAAGACTATTAGATTATTAGTATAATAGTTTAATTCGATGCAATCCTGATGCCAAATTTTCAAAGAAGTTAGATTTTCAGAACCGATCATTTCCTATTTTACGCTATAATATTTTTTAAATAAATTTTTTGGCTTCGTACCTGGCGCCCACTCGAGCACAGAGAATACCTCGCCCTTGGCACTGGTGAACGTGACTCCAGGTTTACCACCACTTTGCTGGCATAGGACAGGTGTATCGCTGGGCCACTCGGATCGCACCGGTGTCTGAGGCTCAGCTGGGACCGACGCCCGCTCCTCTTCCATCTTCTCCTCTTCCACAATCGCCACATTGTCTAGTGTTTTCTTCAGGTTCTCCTGCAGCTTCTTGATGTCGTCCAGGAAGCGTTTCTCCTTCGTGGGCTTGACATCAGGGGGAGGCGCGGTGCCAGTGGCGCCTGTTGGCTCGGCAGTGGGTGAGGTGGGCGAGCCGGTCCACAGCTGCTCCACTGTCATGTTCTTCAGGCTTTCCAAAATCTTCAGGGCCTCTTTGAGCTCGCGGAAGGCTAGCCGCGGCGTCTCCTTACTGGCCTTTTCATCACTTGTTGGAGCTCCACCTCAAAAAAATGAACAAAGATTAATGTTCTCATCGACTGTTATTGCACAGATCGGTTCCCTTATAAAATGACAAAGTGCTAGAATGTACTGGAGTGAACAATGATAGCACATCTAGTCAAATAGTTAAAATGTTTCCATTCATATACATTGATTATAATATTCAATATACAACCTGGGTATATTGTCAGAAAACGTGCGAAATGTTCTATAAAAGTAAATCTGAACATTTATATCCAACCTAAATTACATATACACTGTCCTAAAGGATTATTAGGAACACCTGTTCAATTTCTCATTAATGCAATTATCTAAATCAACCAATCACATGTCAGTTGCTTCAATGCATTTAGGGGTGTGGTCCTGGTCAAGTCAAGACAAATCTCCTGAACTTCAAACTGAATGTCAGAATGGGAAAGAAAGGTGATTTAAGCAATTTTGAGCGTGGCATGGTTGTTGGTGCCAGACGGGCCAGTCTGACTATTTCACAATCTGCTCAGTTACTGGGATTTTCACACACAATCATTTCTAGGGTTTACAAAGAATGGTGTGAAAAGGGAAAAACATCCAGTATGAGCTGTCAGTATCTGTCACGAGCTCACCAAAATTGGACAGTTGAAGACTGGAAATATTTTGCCTGGACTGATGAGTCTCGATTTCTGTTGAGAAGGGTCAGAATTTGGCGTAAACAGAATGAGAACATGGATCTATCATGCCTTGTTCCCACTGTGCAGGCTGGTGGTGGTGGTGTAATGGTGTGGGGGATCTTTTCTTGGTACACTTTAAGCCAATTGGGCATCGTTTAAATGCCACGGCCTACCTGAGCATTGTTTCTAACCATGTCCATCCCTTTATGACCACCATGTACCCATCCTCTGATGGCCACTTCCAGCAGGATAATGCACTCGAATCATTTCAAACTGGTTTCTTGAACATGACAATGAGTTCACTGTACAAAATGGCCTCCACAGTTGCCAGATCTCAACCCAATAGAGCATCTTTGGGATGTGGTGGAACGGGAGCTTCGAGCCCTGGATGTGCATCCCACAAATCTCCATCAACTGCAAGATGCCATCCTATCAATATGGGCCAACTTTCTAAAGAAGGCTTTCAGCACATTGTTGAATCAATGCCACATAGAATTAAGGCAGTTCTGAAGGCGAAAGGGGGTCAAACACTGTATTAGTAGAATAATCCTTTAGGTGAGTGTATATTAATATGTATTTATATTAGTGCTCATTTAAATACAAGATGAGTTAAAAGTTGTCCAAACGGGAATTTATTTTAACTTTATTATAATTATCCTTTAGAAAAAAGCAATATCAATATAGCAATATAAGCAATATCAGCTCTTTAATAAGCATCCTGCTGTAACGAACACTCTTGATTGTTGAACCTTTTTCCAGATAATCTTCCAATATCCTGCAGAATCCCAGAAAACTCACCTCACTCACTCATCTATACCGCTTAATCCTGTATTCAGGGTCACAGCAGCCTATCCCAGGAGACTTAGAGCACAAGGTGGGGTACACCCTGGACAGGGTGCCAATCGATTGCAGGGCACACATATACACAAACAACGGCCATTTTTGGGAACACCAATTAAACTAACCTACATGTCTTTGGACTGTGGGAGGAAACCCACCAAGCACGGGGAGAACATGCAAACTCCATGCACACAGAGTCGGGAATCGAGCCTTGTCTGTTCCCAACGTCCTTGATTACTATTTTATTTGAATGCATCACGAGATTCGGATTGTTAGTACATGCGTTAGAAAACACCACTGTTAATTGGCCGTCTGATTTGTTACTTAAAAATAACGCAACGCCCTGCACGACTGCAGTTTGAACCCATAGTCAAAAACTATGCCTCAATGGATTTCATTAAAAACTAGAACATACATGGCTTTGTTCATGGAAACGTAGGAAAAAATTTTTAGCAGTTACAGTAGCGCTTAAGCCGTCTGCATCTATAGTTGGTTGTGCAGAAGACAGAATCAACTTAATGGGTAAACAAGCTGTCTTCGGGACCGTTACGTTCCTGTCATATGGACCATTAGTGCTGTACCTGTGCTCCAGTACTACAGATAACAGTAGAAATATTTTAATAAATTTGACATTTACTCCCTGATTAAGCTTAACATATAAAAGTGAATTCTCTATTCTCATACCTGTTGGCATTTCAGGTGTCGCAGGTGTCCCCTGGGTGTCTGTAGGCGTCAACGGTTTGACCTCAGGCAGAGCTTCTGTCTTAGGGGTGGAGTCTTCCCCTCCTGTCCCCGCCTCCTCTTCTACCTGGCCGTTATCAGTCTCCCAGCTGTCACTTTCGTCCTCCCACTCCTCCGAGGAGGCGCCGCTGGTGCTGCCCTCGCCCGAGTCGTAGTACGTCTCCTCAATCTCGGACTCGACATTGTATAGATGCTGAAAATTCAATCAATTCAAATGTTTTATATGCACTTCACAGATGGTAATAAGACCATTATAGTTTATGTAAAGCGTAAAGTAGTAAAGCAGTGCAACGTTTGTAACAGTGACACTGTAATAGTACAAGTCTAATAATTACAGACTATGAATAACACTGACCCTTAAAAATGGCAGGGGCTAAAAATTAGTCTGTAATTATTTCTAAAGATGTACATTCTAGTAAACATCATATAGTGTTGTAATAATAGAATAAAAGTATGCTGAAGAATGGTTGAAAAATGGTTAAAAAGATTAAAAGATTAAACATGAAAGACTAGACACTAGAGATGTAACAGTTGGATGGATGGATATGTGGATTGAGGGATGGATGGATGGATGGATATGTGGATTGAGGGATGGATGGATGGATGGATATGTGGATTGAGGGATGGATGGATGGATGGATATGTGGATTGAGGGATGGATGGATGGATGGATATGTGGATTGAGGGATGGATGGATGGATGGATATGTGGATTGAGGGATGGATGGATGGATGGATATGTGGATTGAGGGATGGATGGATGGATGGATATGTGGATTGAGGGATGGATGGATGGATGGATGGATATGTGGATTGAGGGATGGATGGATGGATGGATGGATATGTGGATTGAGGGATGGATGGATGGATTGAGGGATGGATGGATGGATTGAGGGATGGATGGATGGATGGATGGATGGATGGATTGAGGGATGGATGGATGGATGGATGGATTGAGGGATGGATGGATGGATGGATTGAGGGATGGATGGATGGATGGATGGATGGATGGATGGATTGAGGGATGGATTGAGGGATGGATGGATGGATGGATATGTGGATTGAGGGATGGATGGATGGATGGATATGTGGATTGAGGGATGGATGGATGGATGGATACGTGGATTGAGGGATGGATGGATACGTGGATTGAGGGATGGATGGATGGATGGATATGTGGATTGAGGGATGGATGGATGGATGTGTGGATTGAGGGATGGATGGATGGATATGTGGATTGAGGGATGGATGGATGGATATGTGGATTGAGGGATGGATGGATATGTGGATTGAGGGATGGATGGATATGTGGATTGAGGGATGGATGGATATGTGGATTGAGGGATGGATGGATACGTGGATTGAGGGATGGATGGATGGATGGATATGTGGATGGATGGATGGATGGATGTGTGGATTGAGGGATGGATGGATGTGTGGATTGAGGGATGGATGGATGTGTGGATTGAGGGATGGATGGATGTGTGGATTGAGGGATGGATGGATGTGTGGATTGAGGGATGGATGGATGTGTGGATTGAGGGATGGATGGATGTGTGGATTGAGGGATGGATGGATGTGTGGATTGAGGGATGGATGGATATGTGGATTGAGGGATGGATGGATATGTGGATTGAGGGATGGATGGATATGTGGATTGAGGGATGGATGGATATGTGGATTGAGGGATGGATGGATATGTGGATTGAGGGATGGATGGATATGTGGATTGAGGGATGGATGGATATGTGGATTGAGGGATGGATGGATATGTGGATTGAGGGATGGATGGATATGTGGATTGAGGGATGGATGGATATGTGGATTGAGGGATGGATGGATATGTGGATTGAGGGATGGATGGATATGTGGATTGAGGGATGGATGGATATGTGGATTGAGGGATGGATGGATATGTGGATTGAGGGATGGATGGATATGTGGATTGAGGGATGGATGGATATGTGGATTGAGGGATGGATGGATGTGTGGATTGAGGGATGGATGGATGTGTGGATATGTGGATGGATGTGTGGATTGAGGGATGGATGGATGTGTGGATTGAGGGATGGATGGATGTGTGGATTGAGGGATGGATGGATGTGTGGATTGAGGGATGGATGGATGTGTGGATTGAGGGATGGATGGATGTGTGGATTGAGGGATGGATGGATGTGTGGATTGAGGGATGGATGGATGGGTGGATTGAGGGATGGATGGATGTGTGGATTGAGGGATGGATGGATGTGTGGATTGAGGGATGGATGGATGTGTGGATTGAGGGATGGATGGATGTGTGGATTGAGGGATGGATGGATGTGTGGATTGAGGGATGGATGGATATGTGGATTGAGGGATGGATGGATATGTGGATTGAGGGATGGATGGATATGTGGATTGAGGGATGGATGGATATGTGGATTGAGGGATGGATGGATATGTGGATTGAGGGATGGATGGATATGTGGATTGAGGGATGGATGGATATGTGGATTGAGGGATGGATGGATGGATGGATATGTGGATTGAGGGATGGATGGATGGATGGATATGTGGATTGAGGGATGGATGGATATGTGGATTGAGGGATGGATGGATATGTGGATTGAGGGATGGATATCTGGATGGATGGATATCTGGATGGATATGTGGATGGATGGATACCTGGGGCAAGACAACAGATTTCGAGTTATCAGCCCAGACCACCTCGACTTTACTGCTGACATCAACTCTGCACACCTGTCCGACAGTCCTCTGTACACACACATACACAGATTAAGTAAAATACACAGATAACAGAAACGAGTATAAAGTATTAAATAGACATAGAAACATACAATGTCGTTTAACACTAACTTGTTAAAATATTTTTCAGATCAAATTTATGATATTTAATATGGTAATCTAAGTATATAGTACTTCATCTACAGTGGGAGATAAAAGGTTAGATCATTAACATGATGTAAAATTTGTAGATCAGCATTTATCACAATCGGCAAGAACACACCAATTAATATCAAAACCCCAGAATCTTATGAACAAACCTTCTAAGAGTAATTAAGCAGAGCAGACATGAGGCTCCTTTAGGCTTCTAAAGCCTCCAGCAGGACAGAAAATCACTCTCTAGAAACAAGCAGCTCATTTGCACAGCAAATAGAGATTTATGAACCGAGAGTGATGGAGTTTAGACTGTTAACTTTTAGCACTGATGTTAGGAACTGAATAAATATGAGCGGTATATATATTGTACCTCATCGCTGAATTCCTCAGAGCCCGAGTTGCCTATCCGTATGACGATATCCGTAGTGTGGAAGTGGAAGTCGGGGTGATCCGATATATCGTAAACACTGACATCTTCCTCCACACCGAGCACCTGGACAACGCGAGAGAAAAACAAGTCTAAGTGGAGTTCGTTGCCTTCATATAGAAAACATACTTTCTTCTTGACATTTTGTGAAATGTAAGGAAAGACTGGGAGGGTTAACGCTGCTACCTCCACATCGTCTCCTGTGGAGTTGAGCTTGATCCACTTCACCACGCATGTCCTGGCCTTGTGGTCTCCTCTCTGAATCACACCATATACGCTTGGATCCTGCAGAGCTTGGCCTTCAAATCAAACATTTCATACCAAACAAAAAAATTATCAGAAAAACTAAAAGCATGCATATTTTTAGGAAGAAATAAACAAGTGCAATTACATGCACAAAGGATTTAATGGTGTGTATTTATACTGTTTGGGACAGGACATTCAGATCGGTGTAAACTGATTGCTGGGGGAATTCATCGAAATGAATAGAATAGTCTATTAATGTAATTAATCTAGTAATGGGTTTATTATAGGGTTTACAAATAGTCAGACGAACAATTTTATTTTAAATATACAATAATTCGGCAATTATTTCAGCTGTATTTCACTGAATCAAACATTACCATATGACTGTATGTTAATTAATCATGTTATTTTTCAAGACCTCTGCAATTCGCCCTGGCATGCTGTCAATCAACTTCTGGGCCACATCCTGACTATGCAAGAATGGCCTGCCATCAATCAATGCACAATCAAAACACTGAAGTCTTTGTGAAAATTAATATTTGTATAATGATCAAAGCTTTTTTTTTATGTCTCTGGGAGATTTTTATCTTCCATTGTAAATTCCACTTACAATTTAGCACTGAAACATAAGCTGCAACTCCAATTATAAGAGTTAAAAGAAAGAAAGAAAAAAAAAAGCAGTCAGTTGATCTGGATGAAGTAAGCTGGAGTTTATTGCAGCAACAAAGCTCAAGTGAGAGTCAACCCAATGCCAGCTCAAGCACAGGCAACGTGCAGACTGACGAGCAATTCAATGTACAGTACTTGCCTTATATACTGTTGGCTGAGGGACGGACTCAACAGTCTCCTCCCTAGGGTTTTCCCTTTTTTCTTACTCCTTGAGCCCTCCATGTCTTACAATTCATCCCATATACAAATTTTTTGTTGTTTTTGTTTTAGCAGCAAACCTCATGAGTTCTTGAAGTAGTTTATATGGTTATTTTTAGTATTTGATTAATGAATATATTATTTGTTCTATAAAAGTGATTAACATGATAAAATATGGTTATAGATGTGATTAAATATCTTTTGCCTAAAAACATGCTTACAACGGTGAAAAACTAGGATTTGGGAATAACACCCCGAAAACAGAACACAACATCTGTTGCAATGGTATTTTATGGACTGATAACCATGCGCCGCATTTAATCTGTTGAGGAAAAAAAAAACTTTACAGAGTTCTGCAAAAATAGTAACTCTAATAGCAAATAGGTCGTATAATGTTTAAAATATAGCCTTAAAATATTCCTATTTATATTTGTAATATCTATTACTATTCATAAACAACTTGCTGCCTACAGTAGGTGTCCAGATATAGCCATGTTTTCTTTATGCATTTGTTTTAAAAAAAGCTTTGTGCTGTTTATACAGTATGTTCAGGGAATTATGGCCAGTTTGCCACTGTTTAAACTCGTTTGTACAAGTTTAAATGTTTTCAAGTTAAATTCATAATAAATTAAGAAAAATGCCATGTACAGTGGAACCTCGGATTGTGAGTAACGCGGTTTACGAGTGTTCCGCAAACCGAGCAAAGATTTTTAATACATTTTTATTCGGAAACCGAGCAAGTATTAGTTTACAAGCGCTGAGTATCATGTATCACACATGCAAATCTTATTTTGACACCGAGCGTCACTCTCTCACCTCCCCCCTCCCCTTAAAAAGCAAAGTGGGGAGAGGGAGGAGGAGTGTTACTGTGTAAAACGAGGCGAGGGAAGGAGCTAATTCCACACACACACTGCGCACACCAACATAAACACTTATGTCAGGATTTATTTGTACATTTTTTTAAAGGTAAAGTGCAGATTAATTTGTTTTATTTTCATTTTATAGATTGTGTTAATTATTTTTAATGTATTTTTTTTGGGGGGGGAACGAATAATTTGAGTTTTCATTATTTCTTATGGGAAATGATGATTTGATTTACGAGTGTTTTGGAAAATGAGCCCACTTCCGGAATGAATTATGCTCGTAATCCAAGGTTCCACTGTAATTTTTTCTTCTTTCACTACCAAAAACAAACTGTGATTTCTTTCGCTTTTTATTTTTATTATTAATATTTTATTTATTATTCTATCATATTCATCACAACAAGTCTGCATCACCCAAAAATAATAATATAATTCTTTAACAAATCTAGCACTACTGAGCCAACCCCTACTAATCCCTTAAAAAACACTGAAAACTGCATTCGGATTGTCTAAGATGGAAAGCACCATAAAATACAGTCTTGAAGCTAAAGCTGTTTCAGCAGAGTGCACAGATGAGAAGGAAAGAGAGCTGGACAGACTCAAAGACTGAAACTCAGTCTCTGTGAGATGGTGCTCGTCTTTTAGGTATCAGTGGGCGCTGTGGTTATTGTAGGAACAATTGACCAAAGTGTAAATAGACCAAGAACGTTTAAACCAACAAGAAAGAAAATTTTTTAAAAAATTTATTCATAGAATAAATCTTACATACACGAAGGATCACATGTTAATAATAACCATAAGAATGCCAGTCACTCGGAGGATTGTTTCTTTACGTTTTTTTTTTCCATATTTATAGGTTTGTAGATTACAGTAATTTAGAGCGTCCTGAAAAAGACTTTACAGTGGAACCTCGGATTGCGAGTAACGTGGTTTACGAGTGTTCCGCAAACCGCAAATCATGCATCACGCATGCGACTCTTATTTTGACACCAAGCGTCACTCTCTCACCTTTTAATTTGTTTTATTTTAATTTTATAAATTGTATTAATTATTTTTATGTATTTACTTTTTGGGGCTGTGGAACAAATAATTAGAGTTTTCATTATTTCTTATGGGAAATGATGATTTGGTTTATGAGTGTTTTGGAACATGAGCCCACTTCTGGAACAAATTATGCTTGTAATCCAAGGTTCCACTGTACTAGCTAACTTTTTATCACACTTTACTGTAAATACATATTTTGTATCGTAATTATGCGCCCCCCTAACCCACCCCTTCCACTGCATAATTCTCGAGAGGAATAAACAAAGTATGAATTTCATTGTACTAGTACATATGCCGATAAAACATTGAATCTACATTAGCCCTGTACAAAGAAATCAAAGAGAAACAGTGAATAATGTTGCCTGATTTTTCTGTGCAAGAAGATATTTTTTTGCTCCCATGACGTCACACCAGTCTAACATTATGAGTATGAGTTCCTTGAATGCAGGTATGACATAAATGTTCGAGCGCAACACTCACTTCGTTTGTCGACTACATAGTCCCCAGGGCAGAATTCGTGGTTGTCCAGGTGTTGGATTGGGATGAGGTCATTTGAACGGATTCCTGTCTCCAGTCGACCGTCCTTCCACATGACATCAGCTGAGGTTACCGTGGAAACGACCTCCACAGCCACTCTGCACACGCACACATTAAATTGCAACAACTTCAGGACAGCTGATTCTATACGTCATCACACACCATACACGCTTGCTGCTATATAAAGCACAGCTGTGCTGACGGTTCCTCTCCTCCGAGAGACAGACCCCAGATGAAATTTGGGACACAGACGAAAAGGAGCGGCTCTGGCCTAGCTGCTGGTTTTCTATTTTTATTTTTTTTGTCTCTTTCCATTTCAAGTGCTCTTTTTAGATCTTCACACATTGGAAATGTGATCACCACACAACACAAAAAGGACACACACACACACACACACACACACACTTTGCTGTGATTTGCTTTACACCGAAACCCAAACAGGCAGAGCGTGTGTGAAGACACTTCCTAATATTTCAAACAAGGCCAGGGACATTGTAAGACACCCAGAACACAACAGAGCGGTCAATAAACACGTCTGTGTGTGTGTTCAGGGTGTTAAATATCCCCTACTGCAGCTGATGAAGAGAATCCGCACTGGCTGGAGAGGAGACATACTGTAGGCTCTCAAAGACCACAAACCTGAAGTGGACATTCAAATCTTTCAATACATTCAGCCCAATTATTGAAATCATATTTACTTATAATGCTGTGAAAAAGTATTTGCCTCGCCCCTCCATCCCTCTAAAATTGGGAAGGGGCAAATACTTTTTCAAACATTTTCTTTTTTTTTTTTTACTTTTTTTTTTTAACAGAACAAACAATATATATGCATACACATAAAAGGTTTTACAAATACCGGAGACGGAGGGAGGGGGGAGAGGTTCATACTTATTGCAAAAACAATTACTAGAAACCTATTTATTATCTATTTTCTTATACATGAACCATTTTGAAAAAAATTTATAATACTTATCCATGTTTAGTCTTAGAGAGAAGGTGAGTTTCTCTATTTCAGACATGTCATCTACAATTGCCATCCAATCATCCTTTGTTGGTGGATGCTCTTCCAACCATTTCCTGGTTATTGCTTTTTTTACTGGCAGCTAATATTTTGAGAAGGTATGCGTCTTGTGCATTTCAATCGGTTTGTATGTTTCCTAAATATATAGTACCGAAGCTATTATCAATCCCAAATCCCAGTATTGACTCAATTTCGGTGATGACCGTTAACCAATAGGATTGGATTGCTGGACAGTTCCAGAATACATGATAATAAGGTTGTTACATTGTCCAGGTTACACCTTTCTGTGAATATTTTCTTTTGTGAGTAATAAAGAATCTAATAACGTTTTTCCATGAGAATTCTCTCCATTGACCAGAACTGGATGTGGCATGTTGTGTTTTGCAAATATTTGCCCATTCTTCTTCTGACAGAGATATACCTGCCTCCTTCTCCCATTTCTCTTTAACGTAAAAGGTAGAGAGAGAGACTTAGAAGACTGTATGCATGAATATAATCTTGAAACTAGTTTCTTGTGAATATTGCCTTTATATGCTGCAGCAAAAATATTAATGAGACTTGGGTCCATTCCCTCCTTATTTTTAATGTTCTTATTAAAGTGAGTTCTAAGTTGTAAATATCTATAAAAATCCTGTTTCTCTAAGTTATAAGTGTCGATGAGATTTTGGAAGCCATCTAGATCTGTGCCAGATGATATTGTACAGTATGAAGTAATACCATTCCCTGCCCATTGTCTAAACCTTACGTCCATCTGTGCAGGTTTAAAGTCTCTATCATATGCCACCCATCTTAACAACTGATACTGTCTCTCCAACTTCAGGGTTTTGCACTCTTTAAACCAAATATTAAGAGGAACCAATGTCCAAGTGCTTAATTTGTTAGAATGCATAATCATAGTATGTTTGTCCCCTAATAAGCATGGGAGAGGAAAGTTCACCTGACTAAATTCTATTTCTTTCCATTTTGCATCACAATCATCAATACCCCTGCTACTAGATGTTTTAGTCTCACTCTGGGCTTCTGATTTTTCCATATAAATCTTGAGATCATTTGGTTCCAATTGTTAAATTGTTTTTTTTTTTGGTATCTCTATAGATAGAGATTAGAAAAGAAACAATAATCATGGAAGGACATTCATCCTGATAATTTCGATTCGGTTATCTAAACTTAAAGGCAGGTCTGCTTTAATTTCCTTTGAAATAGGATCATAATTAGTAGTATAGATTTTTGTCAAGTTCTTTGGTATAATAATTCCCAGATATTTAATGTTATTCGCTTTCCACTTAAAATTATATTTATTACATATGTTTTCCTGTGGCAAGTAATTAAAAGAAAGACATTGAGTTTTATGTAAGTTTAGTTTATATCCTGAATACCAACCAAACTGTTCAAGGCATGACATGAGATTAGGTAAACTAAAATCCGGGTCAGATATAGTCACCAGAATGTCATCTGCATACAAACATATTTTGTGTTCTGTTTGTCCCGATGGAATGCCTAAAATTCCTCTATGTTCTCTAATTGCCTGAGCTAAAGGCTCTATAAATAAAGCTAAAAGCGTGGGACTTAAGGGGCATCCCTGACGACATCCCCGTTCCAGTGTGATTGAACTGGAGACATTACCATTTATTTTAATCTGGGCTCTTGGTAAATGATGTATAATGATTTAAGACTTCCTATAACCTCTTTATTAAAGCCGAAGCGTTCCAATACCAGATATAAATACTCCCATCGCACTGAATCGAAGGCTTTTTCCGCATCGAGGCTAATTGCCAAAGATTTATAATTATTTTTACCCATGTTCTCAAGTAAAAATAAAGCACGTCTTACATTATCATGTGTTTGCCTATTTTTAACAAATCCTGTTTGGTCACTATCAATTAATTCTGGAATTATATTCTCTAATCTTTTTGCTATTATCGATGCGAAAATTCTGTAGTCCATGTTTAAAACTGAAATGGGTCTATATGAGCCACATTCTGTCTTATCTTTTCCTGCCTTTGGTATTACAGATAGAATAGCTTGCTTCCAGGACATTGGGGTTTCCCCTCCCTTAAGAACATGGTTAAAACATTTTAAAAGCATTGGTTTTAATAATTCCTTGAAGGTTTTATACCATTCTGCTGGGTATCCATCCCCGCCTGGTACTTTGTTTGTTTTTAGGTTTGATATTACACTATCGATTTCTATTTCTGTAATTTCTTGTGTTACCAATTTGTTTTGTTTTGATCCTATTGATGGTAAATCTAGGGATTCCAAAAAACCTTTTATAATTGAGGGGTTCGCTGCTTCTGGCTGACAGTATAGTTTCTTATAATACTTTTCAAAGGACTGTGATATTTCTTCTAGTTTATAACACATTGTATTGGATTCAGGATCCTTAAAAGGATCCTAAAAATTGACCTTTCCACCTGTAGCATTCTTTTAGCTCGGGGACCACTCTCATAGTAGTTCTGTTTAACAAATTTAAGTTTAATCTCCACCTGTTTGTCAAGTATTTTATTTATTTGTTTTTTATTTTATTATTTTTATTTCATCTAGTAGTTCAGGGTTATTTAATTCAATATGCTTCTGTTCCAGTATCTTTAATTTTTTTGTTAAGACATTTATTAAATGTCTGTTTTGCTTTTTTATTTTCCCCGACGCCCATTTTATAATCTTTCCTCTCAGCACTGCTTTAGCAGCATCCCATATAACACTTGGTGATAATTCCTCGCGATTATTGAATTCAATGTAGTCCTTAATTTCTTTTTTAATATACTCTTTACATTGGCAATCATTCAAAAGACTAGTATTTAATCTCCAAATAGTGTTCTTAGGTTGAACGTCAAGATGAAATCTTAAATACAGTCCTGCATGGTCAGAAACATCTTTGGCCCCTATTTCACAATCTATAATTCTGTCCCTCTCTAAGTGAGACATGAAAAAATAGTCAACCCTAGAGTAGACCTTGTGAGGATGAGAGAAGAAAGCGAACTGTCTACTAGATGGGTGGAGCTCCCTCCATATATCAAACATGCCTGTAGCCTTTAGCATCTTTTTAACGAGCGGTGATCCCGAATGTATCTTCTATGCTGGATTTGAAGAATCAAGGGTAGGATGCAACTGTACATTCCAGTCCCCAAATAAGAGTGCCTGAAACTTCTGTGGTTATTAGGTCAAATATTTTCCCAATTAATATTTTATCCTGTCCAGGTGGTCTATAAAATGTTAAACAATGTTACTTCCCTGGAATCAAGAATCCCTTTTACCAGGATGTAACGTCCTTCTTTATCAGTAACCTCGAAGGTCACTTTATTTGATATCAATATTGCAACTCCTCTAGCATGTCCCTTATTGTAGGATGAAAAAAAAAGAGTTTCCTGCCAGAAAATAATATGTTGGTTCTCTCTTTTCATCTTTGCTATGAGTTTACTTCTCTTAATGGGATTTTGTAACCCGTTGAGATTAAGTGATATTATTCTATATTCTTGGTACAAAATGTATCCTTATTTGCATCATCATACTGTAAGCCCCGGATGATCTTTACATTATAACAATTAACACAAAAGAGAAAAAAGTGAAATGTAAACGAAAAAAATAACAGTATCTTCCATAGTCACAGTTTCTTCCAAAGTAACTTCTGTTTGGAGAGGGAAATCTTCGGTCAACGAAGGGCCTCCCCAGTGCGAGCTGATATTATAAATCAGTGCACTCTGTGAAAAGCAACTCTTCCGTTCCGAGACAAAAGCAAGGGGGCTATTTCCCTTTTATAAAACTATTAGGCTAGAACTTAAATTAACCCTTGAGGCTAAATTATTTTTTATGTAATTCAAATCGTATACAGGTATACATCTTTTGAATAAAACTTCCTTTTTCCTCCAAGCCGAGCGAAGCACCAGTTCTTTGGTTTTATATTCTAGAAAGTAGATCACCACAGATCGGGGGTTAGCATTTGGCAGTTTAGGGCCAAACGCTCTGTGGCAGCGCTGTATCCCAAGTTCCGTATCAGGGAGCGATAATTCCATCTTAATGAAACTGTCAATGAACTCCTGTATGTTATTCCCCTTGGTCTCCTCTGGGATTCCGTGTATGCGTATATTGTTTCGCAGAGATCTTGCTTCAATATCTATCAGTTTTGTCTGCATTTTTTGTTGGATGTCAAGGGTATGACATAGCATTTCTTTAGCTTCAGCACTCCAGTCCTCCAAATCAGTCACTCTCTGTTCGGCCTCGTCCAGTCTTCCCATCGCGTCTTTCACATCTGTGGCGATATCATTCAGTTTAAGGTTGATATCCGCTCTGAAGGTTATCAAGTCATCAGGGACGTCTCCTGAAAGATTTTTAACTCAGTCTTCACGTCCGAACGGATAGCTTTAATTTCGGCATATATAGCACCGTTACTCGCTTGAAAGCGATCCTCGGCCTCATGCTCACCCTCGCTTTCCATTGTTTGTCTCTCATTTTTCTCAGGCTTTTGGGATAATTTGCTTCTAGTTATAATTTGCTTCTCCCCCTCCATGTTTAGTCGATAAATACAATGGATATATCAAATTAAATTTGGGGGCGTATAATGCTTTTGTCTGGGAGCTCTCACTCTACACTGCCACTCTCTGCGACGCCATACCGGAAGTCCGGGGCAAATACTTTTTCACAGCATTATAAGTAAATATGATTTCAATAATTTGCCACACTTGTATAATTCATATCAAACAAATTTTAATAATTACACCAAATAACCAGTGTAAATACGAAATTATGATTTCACTTAAGAGATAAATAAAGCTGTCCAAAACTGCCTGGCAGCATATGAAAAAGTAATTGCCACTAAATCTCTTGACGCAATCAAGCGTTTGTGATAACCGTCGATGAATCTTTCACATCACAGTGGAGGAATCTTGGCGCACTCTTCTCTGCAGAATCGTTTTCATTTCAGCACTGGAGGGTTTTCGAGCATGAACGGCTCGTCATCAACTGGTCATCAATTAGATGACTAGGCCACTCCAAAACTATAATTTAGTGTTTTCTCAGCCATTCAGAGGTGGACTTGGAGCATTCCAGATTGTCCTGCTCATATCTCAAGTGCGCTTGAACTTGAGGTCACGAACTGATGGCTGGATATTCTCCTTCAGCAGAACAGTAGAGCGCGGAATTCATGGTTCCATCAATTATGGCAAATGGTCCAGGTCCTGAAGCTGCAAAGCAACCTCAGACCATCACACTACCACCACCAAGTTTGACGGTTGGTATGATGTTCGTTTTATGAAACGCTGTGTTAGTTTTGTGCCAGATGCAATGGGGGACACACTTTACAAAAACTTTGACTCATCAGTACGAAAAAATATTTGCCCAAAAAGTCTTGGGGATAATCTAGATATTTCCTGGCCAAGGTGAGATCTGCCTGCGTGTTCTTTTTAGTCAGCAGTGGCTCTCGCCCTTGAAACTCTTCCAAAGATGTCCATAGATTTTTGCCCTGCCCATTATTGTCTACACTGACCTTAACCGAGGTAGGAGAGGCCTGCAGATCTTTAGATGTTTTCTGGGTTCTTTTATGACCTCCTGGAAAAATCCAAAAAAAAAAAAAAGATTGTGGCATGATGTGTTGCTTTTTGAGATCTTTTGCCGTGCTTCACTCTGTCAGATAGGTTCCATTTAAATTATTGTATTTATTCAACAGGTCTGGCAATAATAGGGCCAGGGTGTGGCAAGCGAAATTTAACTCAGCTTTCCAAAAAATGTGGTTAATTACAGTTCATTCTTGATTTAGTAAGGATGCAGTTACTTTTTCCACACGACAGGATTGAACAGCTTATTTCCCTTAATAAAAGAAATCATTTAAAAATTGCATAATGTGTTTACACAGGTTATCATTGCATAACATTAATATTTATTTGATGATCTTGTGTAAATACGCAAGTGTCCCCGGGATCACAATCGCTATTACAGTGTGAATGCAGACCTACGGGGGGATTGGGGAGGGGGAGAAATCGTGCTCGGGTACAGAACGGAACAGATCGTTACCAGTGTGAAAACGCCCTTAATCATTTAAGTGTGATGAGTATGCAAAATAAAATGAATGAATGAATGAATGAATGAATAAATAAAACTGTCCCCATTTTCTGCTCTTGTGTCTGCTCTCATCAATGGGTAAACACAGCCGACCATCAGATCCGCGCACGACTCTTCCTGCCCTTCCCTGCCATTTTACCCGGGCTTAGGACCAGCACTGCATCCGGTGGGTTTTGGCCATTGGCTGGGAATCAAACCTCATGTCAGGCAAGATGAACCTCCACTGCCATCTCATATTAAGCATATATTAAGCGTTTTATTGTACACGATGCGGTTTATTGCAAATGTTTTTCTAAATTTTTCGATTATGGAGGAACAAACCGCTCAGGAGCCCAGAACAGGCAATTTAGTTTTTTTTTCTTTTTCTTTTCTTTTTTTTCAGTTGCCCAAGGGGAGCCAGGCTCATTAAAAACAAAAATATAGGCACAAAAATGTAACTTCGCTCATTAACAACCCAACCGGCTTTTACAAATATCTAAATAAAAAATGCTTTTCTTTTCCTTTTTTTGTGTGGATGCAAACCAGGCCTTGATAGCACACCATGCAATCACACTGAAAATCATTCAATGAAAATGAAGAATACGAGCTTAAATCCAGTCTCTCTGTGCAACACGAGAACACCACATAGCTGAAAGGTCAGAGAAGTTGCCTCTTAGTCGAGGGCGCAAACATGATGCCTCGTTACCAGACACGATCTGCATAAAGTCACCCCTCTCAGGTATTCAAGTTCTGTATTCATGCACCTAATTACCTTGTCTTACTTGTGCATTAAATAGTTCCTGACTTTGAGCCTAACTAATTTGAATTCGATGTTTAACATTTAAAGCTTTGAGTTCGCCTGGCAGTTGAATGTTTAGCTTTAGAATTTTGTTCACATGTTGTGATGTATAGTAGCAGGCGTGACTGATACACATGTGTATACCTGAATCTGTCCATTCACCTGGAAAGAAAAAAATTAAAAAATTTCTACTGACCTGTCTCCTGGTTTGAACTCCCGGGAGAACTTGGTCTTCTTCTTCTTGTGTTTCCTCTTCAGGTTGCGAATGGACAGAGGGATGCTTTTCTTCCTGCTCGGGCCACTGTGCAGCGAGGCCGTGGAGCTGGCCGAGGATGTGATCGAACTCGTGTCGTCCGTGTCCTCTGCGGCGTCCTCGTCCGACTCCAGCTCTCCGAGGAGAGGCCATTGTGCCTGGGGTACGGTCGGCTCTTCCCCCTTCCCTTCCTCATTCGGAACGGGGCCGTTATTCGAGCGCTGCGGCACGGAGTGCTCCTCTGTATGGTCAGGAGGTGCTACTGACTGTTGCTCTATTAAAAATGTAGAATAATATAGTAATAGTAATTTTTAATAACTTACTGTACATTTTTTTCATATTAAATTGCAGAATTATTTAATCACCTTCATTTTAAAGCAAGTTTAATAAACTATATTACTAATCAAGCTTTGATCATTATAAATCACCAACATTGTTGATTACACATTTTATTATTTTAATTTATTATTACATAAACTTAGTCATATTAGCTCACACAAAATACATTTGCTTAATTTAAAACTGTCCAAAGTGAACATTTTTCTTTTCTTTTTTAATTTTTATTTTATTCCAGTATAAAAGTGCTAAGTGCCCTCTTCTGCATACAGTTATCCGCAACAGCGTAATAGTGTAACTGCACTTGACAGACAGAGAAGAGTTTATATCTTCAATATCTGGGCCACACTGAAAACCAAAGTCTGCTTGTGTCGAGTGATAAACCTGGTACTGCAGGGCGGTTTTCCAGACTTTAGCTTCTGACCTTATTTGTCTTTTTTTTTTTTTTTTTGAGTCCAAAAAACACAATCTTCGATCAGATTTGCAAAACGTGATGCTATGTGATTAGATTTTAATTAGGGATTATAAAGCACAAGTTAACCAGCAAAGCTTCATTTCAGCAGGAACAATGACAAAAAAAAAAAAAGCCAGCTGGGGGGAGGGGGGGGGGATCCATATTTGAAGCTATGAGCCACGGTGGAGACTGCAGGACTGGTGTTCGGTGACTCATGCAGACGGCTCCATGCCAATTTGCTCTGCCCTCATTAGTTTCCCAACATAAACATCCACCCCTGAAGCATTTAGACGAATATACAGCACAAGAAATCAAAGTTTCCTCTGCAAGTGGGATCCCAGCCTTCGTGTTCACTCCTCCAGATACGGCAGAACAAAACTCGCGCGGTGATCACATCACATGAACATGTGGCATTTTTGCAGCGCTGGCTGCTTAAGGCATTTATGCAGCGCTTGTTATTTTGTTTAACCCCATACAGCTATATGCATGTTTATATTTAGAAACATCATGTGATGACCCATAGTAGCAGCAATCACAAATAAAAAAATTTTTTTTAAAGCCGGATACTTAATTTTTAAAAATGAGATAAAAGAGCAGATAACTTACCAGCACCGTGTCGTCACAAATATCAAAAACCATTACAGTACGTGCATGGTAACTTGCACAGCAAAGATTAGTAATGTAACAATGTAAGTCATGGATCGATGTTCTAAAGGTTGTGCGTTCTAATCCCAGGCCACTAGACTCCAATTTACTTTTACAGTAAGTGACTGTATATAAAAGGATCTGCCAAGTCAAGACACGTGATGGATTAAAAGAATAAATAAAAATGAAAATGAGGAACTCGAGTTAGGGTCATAAATGAGTAACTGAGAAACTTCATCAGCCTGATTTCCACACAGACAGAAAAAGAAAATCTTGCAGAGTCACCTTCAGCTTCATCAGTTTTCCCAGACGCCTGCACACTGTTGCACTGTGACTCCGTGCTCTCTGTTGCCTTCTTTCCTGGGTGCTTTTTAAACATTCGTTTGACCTGCAAAACAGGAGCGGAGAAATGACCAACTCTGAAGCGTGCTGTGGACAAAAGGTGTTGATCATGCTTGACTCGCACCCTGGCAGCTCTGACGCATCAGGAAGCCGCGAGCTCGGATTAGGCAGCCTGTTACTGAGCAGTTTCACCGCTTCTTTAAGAGCACAGGAAAGTTTGCGATAAACGTTAGTGCTCGGCAAGCCACCTTACCTTTCGGATAACTGGGTCCTCGGGTAAAACCGGCGCCCCCTCTGGGCCCTCGCAGGTGATTCTTGTTGCGTCTCCTTTAGCAGGAAAGACATAGAGAGCTCTCTCGCCAAGCTGCCTCTGTGTGTGGTCAAAGTATCCCAGACGCTTCACTCTGAACAGATCAGACAACACGTTCTCTCAAAACATAGCTTTCTTTAGCCTTCTCAACATTCCATTTCTTGTAAAAATGCATTTTGGCCAATTTGCTCGTATGGCACATTTCGGAAAACATGCTGCCTACTTAAGTAGCTACAAAACAGTTCTGAACGTCTTTTTCCATGCCAACTTTTAATCGAGTGTCTCAATGTTGAATTTGTTTTGCTTTATTTATTTAGTTATTTTTATCATCAGTAATTCCTGAGAAGTGTGATTTTTGTTGCCCCCCCTCAGGCAGAGTTCACTTTTAAATTAATTAAGCTTTAACATGACACCTGGGTCATTCTGGCTGAGACCAAGGAGACAATGTCAAACTGTCGGAATGAAATTCAAATGAACCTGGCCCAAAGTGGAGTTTAATAGTTAACAGCATGACAAAGAATAAAGAAAGGAAAACAGTTTGCTCGCTTTGAATGTCATTCAGCTGTACTGCGACTTCATGCAGCCTTGGAGATTATGAGACAGTGAGCTGGAAATTCTTGAGACGTCAACCATGGAGTAACGAGAACTGTCGAAGCCCATGTAAACTTACGCATACACTTTTGACACTATTTTTTTTTTTGGCTGAGTATTAGTACATGTCTTTTTTTTTAGAGGTACTTTTTTTTAATAAGATTGATAAAGAAATGAGTAGCCATCCTAGCATGAAAGCCATTAGGGAAGATAAGGGTGTGTTGAACCACACTTGAAGTTCGGTTCTCTCCCAAAGCATAAAATGATGCATTAGTTTTGGTCCGCTAGTACAAAGTCCTGGGCCCATATTCACAAAGCTTCTTAGAATTCTCTGAGAACTCCTATCCTAGCCTAAAAAGTCCTAGCTGGGAGTCCTAGACTAAAAGTGATTTAGGAAACTTCAGAGCAACTCTGAGTAAGCAAAGTACAAAACCTTTATTTTAGTGTGGAGGTGTGATTGATCCCGTTGTCAGGGATGACGCAGCAATTCAAGCCTGTGATTGGTTGCTAAAAAAAAAAAAAAATATCTGTAAAGGTCTAAAAATGCACTCGTTGTGAAAACACAATATATGACAGTGAAATCAATCTTTGTTTATATATATATATATATATATATATATATATATATATATATATATATATATATATATATATGATGATGCAGGTGACTTTATGCAAAGGTTCTGTTAAAGGCTCAATATCTTAAAGATAATTAAAACGGCCAAACGGTAAAAATGTGTTTACTTATGAAGCAACCGATTTCCACACAGTAGTTACTATATTCAAGTTCTTAGATTTATTTACCATACTGATTTTATCACTTGTTATTCATTTCAGATTGATGGGAGCAAAATGCATTGTTCTTCACCAAACTGTTGTTGGATTGTTGGAAGAAGTTGCTGTTGGAGGGTGTTTTGGTACCATTCTTTATTCATGGCTGTGATTTTGGGCAAAACTGTGAGTGAGCCCATTCCCTTCGATGAGAAGCAACCCCACACATGAATGGTCTCAGGATGCTTTACTGTTGGCATGACACAGGACTGATGGTAGCGCTCACCTTTTCTTCTCCGGACAAGCCTTTTTCCAGATGCTCCAAACAATCGGAAAGAGGCTTCATCCGAGAATATGACTTTGTCCCAGTCCTCAGCAGTCCATTCGCCATACTTTTTGCAGAAGATCAATCTGTCCTTGATTTATTTTATTTTTTTTGGAGAGAAGTGGCTTCTTTGCTGCCCTTCTTGAAACCAGATCTTCCAAAAGTCTTTGCTTCACTGTGCGTGCAGATGCGCTCACACCTGCCTGCTGCCATTCCTGAGCAAGCTCTGCACTGGTGGCACTCCGCTCCCGCAGCTGAATCCTCTTTAGGAGACAATCCTGGCGCTTGCTGGACTTTCTTGGACGCCCTGAAGCCTTCTTAACAAGAATTGAACCTCTTTCCTTCAACTTCTTGATGATCCTATAAATTGTTGATTTAGGTTCAATCTTAGTAGCCACAATATCCTTGCCTGTGAAGCCATTTTTATGCAACGCAATGATGGCTGCACATGTTTCTTTGCAGGTCACCATGGTTAACAATGAAAGAACAATGATTTCAAGCATCACCCTGCTTTTAACATGTCAAGTCTGCCATTCTAACCCAATCAGCCTGACATAATGATCTCCAGCCTTGTGCTCGTCAACATTCTCACCTGAGTTAACAAGACGATTACTGAAATGATCTCAACAGGTTCTTTAATGACAGCAATGAAATATAGTGGTATGTTTTTTTCGGGATTAAGTTAATTTTCATGGCAAAGAAGGAATATGCAATTGATCTGATCACTCTTCATAACATTCTGGAGTATATGGAAATTGCTAATATAAAAACTTAAGCAGCAACTTTTCCAAAATATGGAAGGAAGTAAAAGAATAAGAAAACCAAAGTGGACAGAAGAGCAGTGTTTAATTTTAGCCTTACGTTCAGCGTTTGGAGAATATTTCTTCTTTTCGCCATTTTGTCCTCTGCTATAGAAACTCTTAAGCCTCTTAAAAGTCCTCCTTTCTACTCTTAACAATTTCTACCTTAGGAGCTGTTTTAAGGGCTAACATGTTTCATTAATCATTTTCATCTTTACTAAGATTTAGTCTTAAATTTAAGGGGAAATTCTAAGAAAATGTCATAATTCTAGGAATTGTCTTAGAATTTTGTCACAAGGAGCAACTTTTAGATTTAAGAAGCTTTGTGAATACGGGCCCAGGTTCAACTTGGCGTTCACACCAAAAGTTTCAAAATCGGACCAAAAGACTCTACAGTGGAACCTTGGATTACGAGCATAATTCGTTCCGGAAGTGGGCTCGTGTTCCAAAACACTTGTAAACCAAATCATCATTTCCCATAAGAAATAATGAAAACTCAAATTATTCCTTCCACAGCACCAAAAAATAAATACATAAAAATAATTAATACGATCTATAAAATGAAAATAAAACAAATTAATCTGCACTTTACCTTTTAAAATAAAAAGTACAAATAAATCCCGACATACAAGTGTTTCTGTTGGTGCGCGCAGGCGCCGTGTGTGTGCGCATAAACACAGCGGAAACATCGTTTTAACGGAAAAAAGGAAAAACGAGAAGGTGACGCTCGGTGTCAAAATAAGAGTCGCATGCTCGTACACTAATACTTGCTCGGTTTCCGATTAAAAATGTATTAAAAATCTTTGCTCGGCTTGCGGAACACTAGTAAACCATGTTACTCGCAATCCGAGGTTCCACTGTATGTGGATTATAGAGCTGGGCGATATGCCCTATAAATTGAATCTCAATTTTTTTTTTTAGACCAAATTCAATTTTAGATTTTTTAAATATTCTTTTGCATTCAAAAAATTTATAATAAAAAACAGACAGTATAGGTTTTTTTTATTATTATTTACTTAAGGAAAACGATATAACCAAACATTACCTGCTTATTTGGATTAAAAGTATATATATATTAAAATCACTTAATTTTGCAAACCACATGCAACTTGCATGCTTAATAAAATCAAACAGGAGTCTGACAGCATTTTTTTTAAGCCGTGTATATGGGCATAATGACTTTAGCGATATAACACGACACTATCAGTAATATCTTTCCATCGAGGCTCTTATCATATGGGATACAGTGGGGAAATGTGCTCGCTGTTTTCACCTGGCTTTTAGCCGGTGTTTTTCCGCGCTGCTGCTTGTCTTGTTTATCTTGCAGCGCCAAACACGACGCCGATTCAACACTGTGGCTCTGTTTGAGGTGAGCGAGTAAATTAGCTTCTTTTAGTAGCCACAAACTTCAGACAGATTTTACACCGGCTTTGGCTTGTTCAATGTGTAAAGTTGCGAACCCGAATAATTTTCCATACGACTGAGGAAACCGCGCCTCTGTTGGACACGAGCTCTTTGGTTTCACCAGCGCACGCTGCCATGTTGTATCTCGTATTTCCCACGTGTGAGTCACAGAGGGGGCGTGGCAGAACTACAGAAGCTCGCGATGCCGCACCAAAGTGAAACTGTAAAATCGATTTAAAACTCTCACAAGTGAGCGGTTAATTAGGCGCGCCGTCATGTGGTCGGACAATCTTGCGTCTTAATTATTCTGCCATTAGTGCAATTACAACTTATCTAATATTTTAATAAAAAATCGCGATACCTCGATTTAAGAAAAAATTTAATCGTCTTAAAACGTAAATTTGAATTAATCGAAAAAAAAAAAATCGCCCAGCCCTAGAGGATTATATATGGATCTTTTGAAGCTGAAAACTTAGGAGGAGTTAATAAAATAGCAAATAAAAACGTTCGCCAGTGCTCCTAATTTTTTTATTTCACAACTCGCTTTTATCCAAATAAATAAATTAAATTATATAATAAATAAATAAATAGCCATTAAAGCTACCCAAGGTTTGTCCTTTATAATGTTGTGTAGTTACATAGTTTCTGTGCATGCTCACTTAACCACTTTAAATAACCACATTCACTCATCATCCGCCCCTTTTCCAAAATTTTTAAATATTAAATATAATTTTTTAAATATTAAATATCAAAAGGTTTAGCAACAAGTTAAGACAACAACACTGTTTGCATTATACATTTCTCATTAGGATAGATTTACTTTTAATAATTGTGTACTATTGGTTTTTATTTATTTATTTATTTTATTAAATTTCCCAATCTTATATTTCTGGGTGGAAACAATTCTGGAGTGAATGATGTATTCAGCTCAAAGGTTACTGCAGTGGAAAGTCTTGAATAGCTATAACCGTATGCTAAAGAGATGATCATGTATTACTGCACTGCTGCAGAGAGAAACTTAGCAGCAGAATACCAGGGCTTTACTGTAAGCAATACAACACTGCAGAGCATAATGCACATTCAGATGCAGAAATTGATGAACCTGAGAGGAGTACACTGTGGAACACTGAAAATATCCAAAGTACAGCGCAGCATAGTTAGTATGCATTACAAATACGCTCACTCACTCCTGGTCTGTAGCGCTCTATCTTGTATTCAGGGTTGTGGGGGGTTTGGAGTCGATCTCAGGAGACTTGAGGCATAAGATGGGGTACACCCTGGATAGGATGTCAAGCCATCGCATGGTGCACACATACACACACTTGTGCTCATTCACACTCTACATGCAATTTGAGCACTTGTTACATCATTTAAAAAACATTTAGAAACCCTCAAAACTGAATATTCTGAACGATTCATTGCATTTAAGGCTTATTTGCATTTTCTTGTAAGTAAAGCAGATCCTACAACAACATTACTCTAAAATGCAACCCGACGGTGGAGCAATTTGATGGGTGAGGGGAGGATTGACGCTTTTTTTATTTTATTGCATTTTTTGCCGTAATTACTGAAGTGCTCATTTATTTATACTAACATATAATTCGGTCAAATCTATTGGCAAGTATATATTACTGAATGAGAAAACCAGCACACTCTTACTTAATCCTTATACTTAATCAACAGTTATATAAGCACCACAATAAGCTTTGCCAAGGAATTACAAATATAAATGACCCTTCCTGGATGGAAGAATGGATAGAGACAGGAAGATACAGGCAGACAGACCATCAGAAAGAGAGGTACAGAGAGAGTGAGATGGGTAAAGAGGGGGATAGAAGCAGACAGACAGAAGCTGTCTGTTTATGTTTATCTATGATACATGAATAACATTCATATTCAGTTACACCCTTATATGTAGATATATATGTAGATAATCCATAGACAGACAAAATGAACAGACAAAGGGAGAGGGAGCTAGAGAGGGGCACGGAGACAGACAGAAACAGGCAGATAATGCAGCAGCAGGAGAGATAGAGAGAGGGATAGAGACAGATAAAATGACATCAGATCAGGACAAAGATACAGAAAGACAAACAAAAGATGTGGGCAGATAGATAGGGGAATATAGAGGGGGTAGAGAACATGCAGATCAGACACAGAGACGCATCTTGTCCAAGATTTATCTGTTTAATCAGAATAATGTTAAAACTAGACAGACAGACAGACAGACAGACAGACAGATAGATAGATAGATAGATAGATAGATAGATAGAGACACATCAAAGAGAAAGGCAGAGGCAACAAACAAACGAGGAGAGAGCTAAATATGGAGGTAGATCGAGAGGGGGCTAGAGTGAGAGAGAGAGAGAGAGAGAGAGAGAGCGCGAGAGAGAGAGAGAGACAAACATCAGAGCGAGACATACAGACAGACAAACAGACAAAGAAGCATGTAGGTAGAAAGGGAGACTGAGAGTCAGATAGAGAAGGGCAGAGAGAAACACGCTTCTGTAAGCATTCTCAGTTCAACCTGATTCATGCATTCATATTCGGTTACATACTAGATAGACAGACATGCAGACTAGCACGGTTTTGCTGTAAATGTCTCACTTTTCTACTGTTCATAATAATACTGAAACATAATGAGAACTAGAAATAAAGATTTCAAAAAGGTGCCTTCCAACAATGACAGCAGTTTATTTAGTGCTGCCAGATCAACATGAGTGTTACACCAACATTGCTAATTATAGATGTGGGGTGATGACTCAGTTATGCATCACAACTCTTATGTGGCTCCAAATTATTTTTTATATGTATATATATATTTTTTTATGTTTGCATTTGAGGTGGTAATATGTTGCAGTTCCTCTATGAACCTACAGGTGGTGCACTCTAAAATTATTTGCAAAGTTTGGTTAGAATTTTAAAACATCTGAGAAATATTTAATATTGGCTCAGGATATTTATAATATAATATAATATAATACAATACAATATAATCAAATCAGCACATCAGTATTGTGATAATATCGTATTGGGGGCATCCTGGTGATTCCCATCTTTAATGCTAATCAAGAACGACGAATCATATTTATCATAAACTATAATATCCCAGGGAGTTTTCCCCCCATCACCGCTGAACATACTTAGAGGATTAGTTGCTGTGTAATCCTATACTCGTACCTGCAGAGGTTCTCCTGTGTAATGGTGGATGGAGGGGGGAAGACGCTGTCCGAGCCTTGAGGAGAGTAACTCTTTGTGATCCACGTCACTTTGAGCTCCACAACCTGCACCTGGTTAAGACAAACGATGACAACACAAAAATGTTTTAAGCTGCTGTTAAAGTTAAACTGATGATCATCTCATCTCATAAAGCCAACACACATCTTAGGAAGACTTGAGCATGATTTCCCAAAACAAATGTTCATGTTTTTGATATTAAACCTTTAAATCTGGCCTTAATAACCAGTAAAAAACAAACAAAAAAAAAAAACAAGCTGTTAAATGGCACGTTATCCCGGGTGAACACGTTAGCACCATGTAAAGCTGAAAGTCTTCAGACGTGACCTACCTCTTCTACCACCACTCTGAATTTGCTCTTCTTGCTGAGGACGGGTTTCACGCCGTACAGCCACTGCACGTTGGAGAAGACTTTAGCTGGCCCGATGAGGACCTGACCCGGGTAGAAGCCGTACGCCTCGTCGAAGAACAGCCCCTGTCACACAGCCAAGGAGGAAAACGATGAACGCTACTCATTAGCGAGTTAAACCTAAACCAGCTAAGTAAATATGGACATATTTCGGACGTCTCGTCTGGCTGAAAAAGGAGAAGAGCAGAACAGCTACATATGTCTGGAATTTCGATGTAGTTTTCTTCTGAATACATACCTAATTAAAAGGAGAAACTCCAACAAACTGAGTCGCTGAACCGAGTTGAGATCGCAGGCCAACTGATCTAAACATCCAAACTGAGATATTTTAAAATCTCCCAATTAACTATATACTCAGGGGCCAAAATTAGACTAAAGGTATGGTGGCTTGAGCTGGAGGACAGCAAGCGAGGATATTACAACAGATGGCTTATGATTTTCAACCAGCACAAAGGGATGGAAGCTGCTAGGGGAGCATAATGTTTTTCAGCAGGGGTTGTCAATAGGCAGACAGAAGTCTGGATGTGAATCCAGCACCATAAAAAAAAAACAAAAACAAAAAAAACAGTGAGCCATCTATTCAGTCTAAAAACAAGGCACTTTCAGCAGAATCTGCCTTTACATGAAACGCCCTGAAATCATTAGGATGTCGTCCTTGAAAATGAGCCGGGTGGGATCTTACCGAATCGCTGACATGTGGGTAAACATCGTAGAGCTTGGCTCCGTCTTCTTCACTCATTGAGCATCTGCACGAAGATGATAAAGCAAACGATCACACAGAAAGGCACATCTTTAATCTCGAACGCGAGACTGAAAACACGGCTTAATTGACACTAATTTAAATCGGGAAGCAGCCACACATTAGAAGGACATTAACGTGTCTATACACGGAGCAGACACAATGAGGACTTGTACCTGCAGAGACCACAAGCAAGTGTGTTCAGACTAATTTGCATTTGCATGCAAAATCGCTCATTAAAAGGTTTAACTCCAAGACAACAACAAGAGAAAATACAGCAACTATAGGCATTGTTGCACCTGTTCATCCTGAGAAAGGATAAATGAGAATACCGTGCTCCGTTGGACAGCTTCAGAATGATGCGGTTACTGAGATCATACACCTTCCCCAGCCAGAAGTCGTACACAATGTAATCACCATACATAAAAGACTACAGGAGGATCCGAAGAAAGACGGAGAGAAAAACAGAAACATTAAAAGCAGGCAATAAGGGAAAGCATTACATAATTAGGGACACTACAATAACGCAAATAAGCACTCTTTACACACACGGTGAGCAAAAAAACATCTCAGAATGCACATTCTTTAAGGCACAAAGGCTAAAACACCAGGAGACAAGATCAGGTACCAGGTTCAGATCAGGTAGTTTCAGGTTCAATGGGAAAAATACCTCCTCCCACTTATTTATAACTGTAACTAAATGATGTTTAAGTTTGTCCGCACCGTTTTTTTTATGCATTTTTGTTGCAGCAAGGATTAAACATAACTTACCCAGATGTGTTGTAGGTCTCGGCTGTTTACTGGATATAAACAGCAGTTGGTCCCCACCAGCTTCACTGCGCACTCTGTGTTAATGTTGGTCACTATACCGCACTGCTTATCCTGCAGGACCCACAACAACAACACACGGTTACTCCCGGCCTTGTCACGCCAGCGCCATCACGGGCTTTAATCTCCGATAGCTGGCTGCAAATTGGTTCCAAGCAATTTTATTCGTCACCTCAAGCGGATTAAATCAGGTCTATTAACATTTGACAACTGAGAACGGTTTGATTAATAAAGCGTGAAGCGGGAGGTCAGACCTGACACAGGCTTGGGAGGGGTGGAAGAGGGATATACCGTGCACTGCTCAATTAACAGGCCGGGGTGATAAGTGGGTGACTTACATTTGAATTCATTCGGCGTACAAAGTCTCGAGGCACAATGGATCGATCTTCAAGTTTCAACTGTGAAACAGAGAGAATGTAGAGTTAGTGATGATTGCACAAGGCAGCCCCTTGTCCCCTTGAACCAAGAACCTGGAACTTCTGTGCTGTTATATACAGGATGTGATGTCACACACACACACACACACACACACACACACGACAGGAACCAATTAATTAGATAGCTCCTGTGCATTGTACTGTACATGCCTAAAAATGACAGAAACTGTGCAGAAATACTGACTTTTATACATTTTTATAGACTCCTTCTAGTGGTGCCTTACAATGGACATACAAATTCTAAGCAATTGTACTACAAGCCAATCAGGTTCATCTTGTTAGGTGCAACAAAGTGCTACTTTAAAGGCACATCCACTAAACGCTGCACTTATAATAAAGAAATTCTGTATGCAAAAAAGAAATATTTTTATTTATGCATGCAATATTAGTGGTGGATCCTTTAGAATGAATAATTGCATCAATGTGACGTGGCATGGCATGCTGGTATTCAGCCTGTGGCACTGCTCAGACGTTACTGGACACCAACCGGGTTGCTTTGATAGCAGCCTTCAGCTCATCTGTTTCTCATCTTCTTGACAATAGCCCATAGAGAATCAGGTCAGGCGAGTTGGCTGGCCAATCAAGCACGGGAATAACAAGGTCAGTAGTATTTTTGGCACCGTGGGCAGGTGCCAAGTCCTGCTGAAACAGGAAAGCAGTATCTCCATAACTGGTCATCAGACAGAAGCGTGAAGTGCTCTCAAGTCGCCTGGTAGACGGCTGCATTGCCTATTGACTATAGGCCTGATAATACACAGTGAACCAACACAAGCGGATGTCCTGGCACCCCAAATCATCACACACTGTGGAAACTTCACACTGGACTTTGGGTAACTTGGATTCTATGCCCTTCCCGCTTCTTCCAGACTCTAGGACCTTGAAAAATTTACCTTCATTTAAATAAATCCCCTTATTAAAGGGAGCCAATTATTTATCCATCATCTTCTGATGTCTCCGGTTCTACTCCTTGTGAAGCTCTCCCAAGATCTTCAATCAGCTTTGCTGGACAAGTCTCCCTGTTGCTTGTGTACCTTTTGCTACCACACTTTCCCTCCCAGTCAACTTTCCATTAATATGCTTTAAAATACAGTACCTTCTATGGCTTTCCCTTCTTGTGGAGGTTGTCGATAATCACTGTTAAAGTCAGCAGTCTTCCTCATGCATGTACTGAACTAGACTGAGAGATGCACCAGTATTTATACTGCATGAATAGTCATTTAATCAAACGCGAAATTAAATCCTAATATTTTGAGGCACTGGATTTTTGGTGCTCATTACCTGCAAGCCATAATAAATTAAAACAAACACGTCTAAACATGCAAAGACTTTAGTTTCACTTTTTAAACCATCATAGCTTTTGCAAATTGCTCATTCTGGAACCCGCTGTTTAAATAAAATAATCATGTCTGAGGTGTAAAACTCACTTCATTTCACATCAGGCCACATCGCACCATCCTGCTATTAATTGCTTTCCTGTGACAGCACACCTTGACGCGTTTTCATCATTACATAAGAAAAAAGTCTTCAGTGCCGAGTTAATTTTGACTACACCATCTTTATTTAGAGGGAGAAAACATCACACTCACAGCCAGTAGAAGGACTTAGATTGGAAGGGAGATTAAATCAGGAGTTAAAGATAGAATCAGGGACAGTTGACACCCTTGACATACTTTTGCTTTCAGGTCAATGTTGTACAGCAGGATCGACAAAAATCTTATTCATCTACCGCTACCTTTTTTTTTTTTTTTTTTGCTTCATCAGTTACCACAACTAAACAGAATATGTAATAGTCAGAGGCCTTAGGAGCCTGTTGCCATGGGAGACGGAGGGAGTTGCAAAGCCTACAATGGACGACTTTTCGTAACGGAGGGAGAAATAAATAAAGAGTGATGAGAAGATCAGGTAAATTCCACATGGATATTAAAAACAAATCTGCAGGAAGACAGTCAGGCAAGCAATCTCACTATTTAGGAGTGCGACACTGCGGTTTCCTCGAGAAATTACAGTATTTAGGATGCAGGATGCAGCCTGATTAATACTCATATTTGCTTTCAAAACTTTGGGCTTCATTTAATTAAAACAAACATTTGCAAGAGCATTTACACGAAGAAATTTCATGTTCATGATTTTTTTTTTTATTATTATTAATTACATACAAGGAGACTCACTAATCTCCTTTGAACAGGCACTGTATATAGGGATTATACTTAAATAACAAATTTGTAAATCAGAAATTTAATGAGCATTTTATTTCATTGAGTTTAAAGAAATCGAGGAAAATAAAGATAATCTTTAATACTGACGAATGGTAAAGTTGGTCTGTTTTGTTCAACCAATGTAAAAATCCCAAGGGACAGTCACAGCAATCTTTGCTTGTTTTGCCATTACTTGTCTATTAGGTAACGCAGGCCGTGATGCTGATCCGAGCTTCCTAAAAGTGTCACAGCAAGAACTCAAATTTTGACCCGATCGATATGGCATTATTTAACAGATACGCCAAAACCAATCCAAAGATAGCATTTGATCCAAACACTGATTTAGCACCTCTCCACAGCCTGAAGAATGCAATTAAATGCATACAGCCTGACTGTGCATCAGTATCTGGAGACTTTTCTGCTGACGTGGAAGCCAAGTGACTATTAATAGACACCAGTAGACTGGGCAACATCCCTAAATCTCACAGTCGTACAGTACTCTAGCCCTGGCTCAACAGATATAGATTGGACAAGGAGATTGGCTGGAGATGATGTCATTTATGCAGCCGAGCTGATCAGGGGTGAGGCATCGCTCTCTCCTCGCAGCCTGTATTTTAAACAAAGGGAAGGATGCAGCTTGGACTCCTCGATGACTCAGTTATATGTTAGATATGCAGCGTCTTAACACACCCCACCTGTTCATTTTCTATCTGGTGCTAATATAATACCATGCAATAGAGTGCGCATCATTTCTTGATAAAGCTCATGCCCCACCTTGACTCGCAGCCATCGTCTGCTGGTCCATGCTGCAGCTGAACAGCTTCTATGTACTCATGCTTGCATTATGATTTTTAACAGCTACAGTGGAACCTTGGATTACGAACATAATTCGTTCCCGGAAGAATACATCAAAACACTCGGAAACCAAATCAAATTTTCCCCATAAGAAATAATGGAAACTCAAAGTATTCATTCCACAGCCCAAAAAAATAAATACATTAAAAAATGTATATAAAATATAAAGTAAAAATAAAACAAATTAACCTGCACTTTACCTTTTTTAAAAATAAAAAAGTAAAAAATTCAGACAGATAAGCATTTCCGTGTGTGTGTGTGAAGCTAAAGTAAGATCCCTTCCCTCTCCTTCTTCCCATCTTACACAGTAAATTCTTCCTCCTCTCCTCTTTGAGTTTCACACACAAAGTGCCAGTTGATAGAGAGAGAGAGAGAGAAAATGGATCTTTAACTTCTCTAATGAGACTTTTACTTTATATGTGCGCACACACGCGTTATAATACAGTAAACAGTACACACGCGCTGTACACACGCATACAAACATAAAATAAGAGATGTTTTACGCGCACACACATGATCACAGTGTTATAGTAAACAGTACATGCACAGATGTTGATTATACCAGTGAGAGACGCGCACTAAGACCGAGCAGGGGAGACGATTACCCACAATTCCACAGCGCAAGAGAGAAAAACCATTGGCTCAGTTGTGGTCATGTGATGCTCGGTGTCAAAACAAGATGTGCATGCGTGCATGATACTCGGTATTCCTAAACCAAAACTTGCTCGTTTTTCAAGTCAAAATGTATTAAAAATTTTTGCTCATCTTGCGGAACACTCGCAAACTACTGCGGTTCCACTGTACTAGCACTGTGCTATAATTAAACCTGATCTCTATTATTATTACCTTTTTTTTTTTATTATTTAGGATCAACAGATGTGATCCTAAAACTGGCATTTAAGAGATTTGGTGTACCTGGTTAAGTTTCCCCTGTGATTAAGCTTATAATGCAAGTAATAAATGTTTTCAATTAGGGATGCACCGATACCGATATCTGGTATCGGCCTCGATAACACATTTTCTAAAGTACTCGTTAAAAGTCCCCCGATACCAGGGACCGATTACACAGTCTGAGAAATGTCTGTTTGAGCGGCGTGTAAGGGGTTAATCACAAGCGCCGAGTGCCCGCCCCCAGACCCCGGATGCAGCTCAGAGCGGGGAGAAGGCGAGGCGAAACGAGACATGTCAGCCGTGTGGAATTATTTCAACGTGAATGAAGACGACAAAACAAAGGCGGACTGCAAATTGTGCTCAGCGAAATTGTTAAAAATCATGTTTTTATTAAGTACTTGGTATCGGTATCGGCGATTACTGAAATGCAAGTACTCGTACTCCAAAAAAGTGGTATCGGTGCATCCCTATTTTCAATCTGAGTAAATATGCAGAACTTTATTTCCTAAATCAACATTTTATTAGAAAGATTAAGACTAATTTTTGTTAAAGAAAAAAAGTTGCTAGAGAATGCAACCAAATATGAATTAATCATTCATATTGAATATTGATTGTAAAAATACTAATTGTAACTGCACTAATTCTTTTTGTCATAGTTGTTCATTTGAAAAATATGTTAAGTTGAGTGATCAGTGTAGCTGAGGTTTAGGACCTGGCAGTACCTAAATTAACCTTCTACTTTAGGCCATGTCTATTTCTGGTTTAAATCCAAAAACAGAAAGACATTTGAAGCACTAAAGGTCTCAGATTTTACTATTTCTGTTAACCCTCCAGCTGAAATCCCCCTCAGATAATGCATTTTTCATACGGCAAACTCCCACTATTTCAATCCTCCTCCAATTTGCCATGTCAATATCTATGCAAATGAACTCATGCTGGGCCAAACCCCACCAGAAAACTACAGAGCTACAGCAAGCAACACGCCAGGGGAAGTGATCATCTAATCGGTGGTCACAATAGCAGACAACTCTAATAGGCTTGTTTAAGCCCAGGACAAAATAATGGAAAAAGGACAAAAAGCATGGTATGATTCGTCTCTTTTTGTTGTTGTTACTTCTTACACATGAACAACTTAAATGCCTGGAAAGTGAATTTCAGATAATAGGTCCCCTTTACAGATTAGCATTTTATTACACTAATGTGTAAGAATATGGATGAGCTGAAGGCTACTATCAAAGCAACCTGGTCTACACCAACACCTCAGCAGTAAAACACTAATGCAGTAATTTGTGCACTAGTACTGTCGAAGTTATATGGGAATTTGCACATCAACTTCTGCTTCAAACTCAAAAAAAGCCATTAGCCAAATACAGGGGACACGAGGATCAGCACTGGTAGCACTTTTTAATTCTTGTGTTTGACAGCTTGCTTGTACTGTTAATTGAGTCTGTATCTTTGCTCCACTAGTGACTGTGAAGTGGCGCATACGGTGATCTCGCACTCTGGTTGTGTCAGTTGTTTTTTGTCGAATGACTTCAGCTCCAACGGTACTTATTTTAAGCTATACAAGTACAACTTTGATTTTCTGGACTAAATACATGTCAAATAAATTACACTGGAACCTTGGATTACCAGCATAATTCATTCCGGAAGCGGGCTCATATTCCAAAAACACTTGTACTTGGGGCATAAAGGTAGCTCAGTGGTTAAGGCATTGGACTACGGTTCAGAAGATCCCAGGTTCAAACCCCACATCACCAAGTTGCCACTGTTGGGCCCTTGAGCAAGGCCCTTAACCCTCAATTGCTCAGATGTAATGAGATAAAAATGTAAGTCGCTCTGGATAAGGGCGTCTGCCAAATACCTAGATGTAGATGTAAACCAAATAGAATTGTCCCATAAGAAATAATGAAAACTCAAATTATTCGTTCTACAGCCCAAAACAATAAATACATAAAAATAATTAATACAACATATAAAGTAAAAATAAAACAAATTAACCTGCACTTAACATTTTTAAAAAAGTAGAAATAAATCCAAACAGATAAGGTAAGCGTTTGTGCGCGCAGGTGCCGTGTATTTGTATGTGTGCGTGTGCCTGTGTGTGTGTGCGAGGAATTATCCCCTCGCCTCGTCTTAAACAGTAAAACTCCTCCTCCCTCCCCCCACCCCGCTTTTTAAGCTTCACAACTAACATACGCAATGCAAACACTGTTATAATGGGAAAAAACAAGAAATTTCTCTAATGACTCTAGCGAGCGCTTTACCCACTGCGCCACTCGGAGGCAAAAATTCCAGTTTCTAAAAATATTAAAATATTTTCTAAAAATTATTTTTTATTTATGGCACAAATTAGTGCATCAACATGGCATGCTATAGAGCCAATCAGCCTGTGGCCTTTTGCTGAGGCTTTGTGGAAAACCAGGTTGCTTTGATTGCAGCCTTCAGCTCATCTGTATTGTTGAGTCAGGTGCTTCTTATTTCTGGATAATGAAGCACAATGATATAGTCAGCGAGCTAGTAAGTGGTAGTTTGGGCACTGTGGGTAGGTGCTAACTCCAAAACCAAGTAATGAATCAAAGAAACTGGCTTTTTGACATTTAAGAATCTGGCACTTCTCATGAAAACATAGATGCAGTAACAAAAATAACAACTACCATCAAGCATTTTAAAGCACCAAAAAGCAATAAATGCGTTAAAACATTAAACTCAAATAACTTATTCAAAATGCTGCATAAGGTTCAACGGTTACCTTCAGGACAAAAGGTATGAGCATCTCCCTTTCTTGACCGAGACAATAAGAAAGGCTGGTGGGGGAACAATGATTTCTAGATATTATAATGCAAGTGATAACAGGAGGTAACTTGTTTCATGAAGGAGTTCTTGTATTGTGGAAAACAATTGTCAAGGTGGCAGGCAACACCAAGTCAGGCTGCATCACTCCAACTGCACACTGATCAAATCTAATCAATTTATCTAAAACATCACATGCCACCATTTTTATAAAAAAAAGTCAATCACCGCAGCTATAGACAATAATATTTTACAGCGGTCTCAGTTAGATTTAAGTATTGCCGGTAACATCACATCATCTTCCTTTCACACACACACACCCTCTTGGGTTTTATAATTTAAGTTTTTTTTTCCCCCCCCCCGACACAACACCTGCTGCATTCTTCAAAAAGATGCAAAAGGCATAAAACATACACAAATGTGTTTGATCACTGCCATGTGATGCATAATAGTGGAAGCCTTGCTGTGAGAAATGAGGTGAAGTCGTTTTAGGTTAGGACAACAACCTTCACTTGGCTGAGCTCAAAATTAGGAGGCAGGAATTGATTACAGCGAATCGATATGGATCTGCTCGGCCACCGTGTTTGTTTTTACTCGCTAGTGCTAATGAGCAGAACGCTACCTAGATCCCTGAGCAAGACAAGGGGCAGAGGGGGAAGCTGCAGCAGTGGACTGCAGCAGAGGAAGAGGCACGCCTTAAACTGCAGACACGCCCACACTCACACACACACACCAATTTCCATTCCTTTAATTCTTTAGGCCTCTTCATTTAACATACAATGAGGTGCCTATAAAAAAGCCAACAGAGTAAACACTCATGTGGGCGGGGGGGAAAGCTACAGTATATTGCGTGATATTTAAATCATTTCGGCTTGGACCATCTACAAATCTTGAAAAAAATAAAGCACATCCAAAAAAAAAAAAAAAAAAAACCCACAGATTTCTGAGTATAAACAAAAGATGTGTTTTTTTGTTTTGTTTTTTACTCAAAAGGCACTTGTTTCCATGGTACACAATGTGCAGTCATATGACGCATGAATAATATACAGGTCCACAGCTTGAGTGGGGCTTTTGTGTTTGCATTACACACTTTAAAAGGTGTTGTGGTTCGAAATGATCACGGGATTAATTGAGTATTTAAAAGTGCACAAGCTGGAGGTAAAAACTAAATGAAATATTTATTACCAAAGAAGCTTTAGGAGACCAGATATCCTGACAATGACATCACAGCCAAAAGCAATCGGCAGTGAGTCAGTGAGGGGAAATTTACAATTTTCCATGGAAAGAAATCTAATCGTGTTAGTGAGCTAATCAAGAAATCACTAATTGTGTTTTTAGATTTTACATCCACTCAAGTCGTACAACTCAACAAACATCACAACCTCCTTATTTTGTCTTATGTAAGGTCTGAACCAAGGTGAAGGAACTAGTGGGAGACAGATCTCTGCACACACACAGGAACACCAGCACAGACAGACACAAACGCACAGAGATATTCAGTCACACACAAACCGCGCACAGGAGAAAAAAAACAGAAGAAATAAATGCGTGCATTCAAATTATTTCTAATCTATTTAATTTTAAATTTAATGTTATGACTATTCCACTATAAATTATGACTATTTGACTATAAAAGTGTCCCCTTCAGTCAAAAATGTCATTAAAAAAATTTTTTCTATGCCATGCTTATTATATCTAGCTAAATAATGTAAACTGTATACAAGTTTAAAATTAGCCAAATCAAACATATATATAGGAAGAATAAGTGACTCATCACTTTCTCTCTTTACGCCGGCAGAAAGTGAAGGCGAATATAATGTGGGAAGGTGCTGGGGTCTTAATATCGGAGAGATATACATCCACACAACTGTCAATCATTCTACATTCACTTGTTGACCGGCTCATCGGTTCTTACTGAGGAAAGAGGGGGAAGACGGCCGTTTTGAGCTCCAACTTATTAAATGTTGGAATTCAGCGCTCTTACACCCATGCATAAAAGTTGTGAGGTTTGAAGAGAGGGTCATGTACAGTACACACCCCAGTTCTCTCTGCATCACTGTCTGCTGCTGATTAAGAATCTGCTTCTGGAGCACTTTCAAACGGTCTCAGATAAATTCAATCTCTACCACACACACACACACACACACAGAAAGTACTGACACGGCTGGGTAGGTGTGTCACTTCGAACCTGCTCAACTTTCCTCAACCTAACTGAATTAAAGTACATGACAGGAGAAACTTGAGACCAAGAACATGAAGCCCAGACGAGTTAATTCCATTAAAGACTCGGATATGATATTCCAAACACCGCTCGCTGACATCGGCGAATAGCAGGTTGCTAACAACTATGCTGCTATACATGCATCCTAGCTCCTGTAGAACCAGACTGAAGCACTGTAGTTTGTTTTTCCACTTCATTTAACACCATGGACTTTACTCAGTGGACCTTGCTAGCATTTGTGGTCCAATCCTGGTGATCAAATTTGATCCTGGGCTTGACTTTGTTCAGAACAAACCCTTGCCCGAAGTCAGCTGATACCTAAGGTTATATAATGGTACTGTACCAAATTAACCATACCATCATATAACCATCCCATAACATAAACGTAACATTTCACTCAATATTCTATTCATCAATGAGGAATATGACAGAAAAACAGTCAGCTCCATAGATTTTTGGGCATTTTCTTCATGCTGTTCCCTTTCCATCAACTTACGATGGTATTCCAGGATGGAATACCCTCAGTATGTACAGAGGTAAAGTCTTTTCTTGATTGTTGCATTCATCATAGAAACGCCTACCGTCTGATCTGGGAATCTGGGAGATTCTCCAGGGAAGGGATTTGTGTGCAATCCGCAGCAGTTGGAAGTTTCCTTCAGGGATTATTCGGAGTTCCTGAGTTAACCCGAGATTTCTTTCTTTTTAAGAATTTACCAGACAGTTGATTTGACCACATTTTACAGATCGACAGACCATACATGGGTCTGAAAATTTATATTACCTGTCTAAGAATGTACTCTATGTTAAAATGAAGAGAAGCACTTCATAAAATAAAGTCACTATAGAAATAATAATGTGTTGTATAAACATTTAAATAATTGAACAGATAGCGTGTACACGCCTATCTTAGGGAAGATGCTAATAAATATTAAGTTAAGAGTATACAAATGTACATGTCAAACACAACATGTCAAAACACAAGACATAAGATGTCGGAAACTCAAACAAGTAAAGATTTTTCTTGGCAGATTTCACGAAATTTCTGCGTCTATTTTTTTTGGAGTTGGCTCTGTGTCATGTGCCATGATGGTTGCTTTGAAGTAAATTATAATGAGGTCACATGATCTCAGTGCCACGGAAGGAAGGTTGGGCCTAATTAGCATACTAAAAGTATTGGCCGCACAAAATTTTTACAAATATTTTTACAAATATTCTTTTTATTTTTACTTGTACATTTCTCTGATGGGTTTGTTTAGATTTTTCTTTCTTTCTTTCTTTCTTTCTCTCTCTCTTTTTAAGTAATGTTGGCTTGTTGATTGGCAGTGACGATCCTTTGGGCCTTTGACTTAACAGCAACAGATTACCTGCTTACTTTAAAGGAAAATAATAAAGGAATAACACACGGCTGGGTAAAAAACCCTCGTGCCAAGGTGAAAGTCCATACTTTAGGCACAGATCAATTATTTTAATTTCATGCACCAATATACAGTGGTAGACAAATAAAACGACCAAACTACGACCAAAAATACCCAAATATTTTTGGCCCCGACTATTAATCTAACAGTCTGTTTCGTCAATACGTCACTGTGTGAAAGCTGTTATTTTTAAATTCAAGGTTTTAACATACCCATTTTCACTGTATGTATGATAATACGTAAAGCTGGAACCTGTTTATTTGTTCAATTTACTACAAGAACTGAAGAAAACCATAGTTAAATTTTCTGAATAAGAAAATCTGGTGCTAATGATACAAAACGGAGGCAACACACCGTTTCTGGTTTATACTGAACCGTCTGCTGTGGATGGTCTGTAATTCAGTGCACATACTGTACAGCTCAATAGAGCAATGACACAGCAAACAATGACCCTGAGCTAGCTCGCTCTTGGTTCCTGTCGGATTTAAAAAGCACAGGAGACCTCCACAGCAGTTCAGGACAGCCTGACTCGTCACGTTTATGTCTCAAACAATCTGGGCAGATGTTCTCTCAGACACTGTTGCATGCGAGTGGTGTGTAGGGCAGGGCGCCGGGTCCTTAACCAGTCACTCATCTGTGCTCTGCACCATCAAGCTTTTTATTTTTTTTTTTGCCATTTTTGATAAGAATAGAAAAAAATAAAAAATAACAGCCTGATGACACTCGCTCACTCTCTCACCTGCTTTCAGTGTATGACATCTATCCATCCTCCGTTACACACAAGTACAATTACTATATTTACTGCAGTTTGCAAACACGACGTCAAATCAAATACAAACAATACAGCGTTCACATCTGTTCATCTATCTGTAAGGAGCAGCTCAATGTAGGATGAGCAACATCTGAATTAACTACCTCTCGAAAACTGAATACTATGTTGGGTGCACAGAGGCTAACATAACACAGGAGCTAATCACCACTCAAGGACAAAAGTGGCATTATTAGCATAGGCGGTATCTGCCCTTGAGCCTGACCAACGACTTCCAGGTTCGAGAGCAGCGTTTTGATGAGGCTGTGATGAGAAACTTTTAAAGTAATTACGTTCTTTGAATACAGAGCTCCAGACAAACACATAACTGTGCTGATGCTATGCAATGCACTAGATGGCTGCAAAGCATTGTGGGCCAGCCATGATGTTAAACTGATTTGTGGTGTGGTTTTTGGGGGGTGGGGGGGCTCTAATTTTTGCAAGGGAGGTGACTGTAGATAGATGACGATTCACTGCATTTTCCAATAACAAAAGTCATGTAGAATGAGCCTGAAAACCTCTGTATAATTTCTCTATCCTTTCAACGTTCTCTGCTGGATCGAACAGAGAAAGAAATGTGCACGCATCTTCAAAGTTTTTACCATTTTCACCATTACTAATTAAAATAAAATTGTTAACATTACAGAGGTACAGTCTGAGCTCCCCCTGAGTTCAACATGAAAATCTTTTTTTTTTTTTTTGAAGACTTAATAAAAAAAAAAAAAATTATCACAAATTTGTGCTGCCACAAAATTATCATTAAAAATTTTGTCTTTATAAATATTATCTGCAATATATATGTATACAAATTTTTTTTTTTTCTTATCATTCAAAAGGCATTTTGTCTGGCTTGTTTAACAATTTCTAAAATACTTTGTCATTTTTACACATCTGCTGTAAAAAAAAAAAAAAAGAATAAATAAGTAACCGCTTAAACCTGGTCATAATAAAGTATGCATAGATCTCCTTATGCAGATGTGGTGAAGATTTGGATTCTGCTGCTGGTTCTGTTATTATTAAATTGTTGAAACTAATTTAATAACCTTTTTTTACGCCACTAGTTGACAGAATCTTTGGGCTTTAGAGCAATGTAAAAAGGTCATGTGGTCTGATGAGTTCAGACTGACCCTATTCCAGAGGGTTAGAAGGATGCACCAACCATGCATAGCGACCACTGTGCAAGCCTCTGGAGGTTCAGGTTCAGACTCAATAATGTTGCATGGCAATAAAATTAAATCAGATGACCTGAATGTAATAAATGACCAGGTTATCACATCTACAGAGTTGTCCTTCCTGATGGCACAGGTATATTCCAGGACTCAAAATGTGAAGGAATGGTTCTGGGAGCATGAGGAATCATTTTCACACATGAACTGGCAAACATATTGTGTGCTGTAATTAAAGCTGTAATTAAAGGTGACTGAATGAAATTTTAGAGCGGGTGTCTTTGGGCAGAAATTGGTATTTCTTACTGTAATTTCAGTTAAATTGGGTTCCTGGAATTAGCCAAAAGAATCAGAGGGGAAAAATAAACGCACGTTCAAAAATTTAAACGTCGTCAGGCTGGAAAAAGAAGAAAAAAAGGTTATTGAACAATTTGGTATTTCTTGGTCGACTCGTGGTCTTTGTGTTCTGGTGTAGCATTAGAATAACACATCAGAATAATAAGCACTTTTGGTGTTTGGACCCCTAATTAACAGCTTTTATATCAGCAAAAAAAGCTGCTCCAGTCAGCCTTTCCTTTTTTGAACAAAATGCCCACTGTGAACATAATCTCAACAATGTGCAGCAGCATTTTACAAATTTGTAGAAATGCTCTCAACACCCAGAATGTAACATCTTTTTTTTTCTAAATGAAAAGTAATGGCACTCTTAGGGTTTGACCAAAAAAAAAAAAAAAAAAAACGGTTTATAATATGGACGAAATTCCATCTTGTGATTGCAAGCCTTACAGTATCGGTTTCACACTCAAAGCCCTATTGGTGAATCCTAAATGGCCTGCATTATCCATCCATAGTCCTCTATAATCTTAATTTTTCCTAGGCTGATTCCAACACAAAAAATGAAACATGTATCAACTGGTTAAGGGGCCAGATGTACATTACAGCACGCTCATATTTAACATTTTATATGTTATATTTGCTGCATGCTGTATTAGTAGGCAAAGTGCTTGAAGCTGTATAATGAATCAGACATCAGAGATAATCAGTGCTAATAGTAATCAATGCTGAGCAACATCCAGCTCCCCAAGGCCATCCTCATCATGTAGATGATGAAAACTTCAATTTAACGTTGTACAATTTGGATTTCTTATCACCATTATCACCAAAACTATCATATTCGAAGTTAGAGATCAACCTGCAGAAGATTTTGTAAACATCATGTGATGCTTCTCAAGCAGACAGATGGAATCTAGCTGATCAAGTGAACTCAGCAAAAAAAAACATGCTACTGTACAGACCCCTGCACATAACATTTGCTACATTTTCTGCTCAAGCTAATTCCAAATGTGTCGAATTAAATAATATTTGTTTGCAAGCCTGTGGATTTGGCGAAATAATTCCACACTATTGCATGGTAACCTCAGCCAGTCAATAATGTTAGTATGTCATTTTCCAGCATGGTGAGTCACAAAGCATTTGAGAATCAGGCCGCTGGCTCTGAGGAAATAAGTCCCCATGGACTGATGACAACACCCAGAACCCGGACTGCCATGCGGAGAATGCTGCAGTGAGCAAACCTCAAAGAAATCCAGGTTCGATATGTCTAGGGATAGGTTTGCATGTTGCAGCATTTCTAGCGTGTGAGCATAGCAAAAGCCAATTATATTACAATAATGAACATATGATGCACCCTGTTGGCACAGTTAAACATTTGTCTAAGCCAGTAAAACATTTCTTTTAAACACCAGGCACCCCGGTGCTAAAGATGGGCTTTGTGCTCGTGGCCGAAACAAGGATGGCTTCTGGTCGGGCCTAGCCTTGAATAATCAATCCTATTGTATGTGGGACACAAAAGGCACAACGCTTGTGAAAACATACAACCTGCCCACTGCATTGTCTAGATCTAGACTGAATTGGATGTCCAGAACATGTAGAAGGAGGTAGAACCATCCAACAGCGTGATCAGATTAATACCAAGGCCCTCAGTGGGGATGGGTGGTAACTAGCTGAATCCTTCCCTTAACAACAGGGTTAAAGACCCTCTTTTATTTACATGAAGCATGGTCTCTAGAAAATGAAAACAATAAGAGGGAAAAAGAGGAATCATGATCTTTCATGATCTATTTGCACTACTTATGCGTTCAAGAATTAAATCCACATGCTAGAGCCAATCTAGTTTATGAGTTGTGAAGCCTAATTATGCTAGCTACTTTTGTTTGTTTGTAGGTTTGCAGTGTGGTAGGCAAAGGTTTTTTTTTTTTTTTTCTATCTCTGATATTCTCACGTGTTTATTTAGATACCTTACCAAGCCTGAAATGCGTACAGCTACTATGTGCCTACTAATGCTTTGAGTCACATCATAAAGCGGGGAGTGTCAGCTTAGGGTGGGTCGAATAAAATGCAAATGATTCGCTGCCTGCCTGCGAATTAATCGTTAATTGAGTAGATTAGCAAAGCATGAAATAATCAAATAAAGCATGTTAATTTCTAAGGTGGTGCCAATCTATGTGGCTTGAATGATAATGATGATAACAAGCAACAACGAAGCATCGATAATGCGAACAATGAAAACAATACCATAAAATAATGGGATTTTTTTTTTGGTTTGTTTGTTTTTTCACCTTCGTTTCCCGAACATCCTGCTTCGTGCCCTCGGGATACCACTGCACGCGCACGAAGCCCCTACCGAGAGGCCACGTCCGGGACTCCGGTGCGCCGTTCTCAGTATCCGAGCTCCCGTGGACGCGGCCGCCGCCTCCCGCGACTCCGACTCCTCCTCCACCGCCGCCGCCGCCGGTGCCGCCACCACCACCACCGTCTCCACCGCCACCGTCCCTGCCTCCGCCGCCATCAAGCTCCTCATCCTCGTCCTCGGTCCAGTCCTCCTCTCCGTGGATCATTCGCACCAAACCAAAGCGGAGAGAACCGCGGTGCCGACCCGACACCAAGTCATGCGAGAAAAGCAGCCTCTGCGCGCCGCCCGCCGACGGGGACAGAGCCGCGGAGGGAGGCTCGGAGCCCGGACTCACGGCTGGAGAAAGGCCCGGAGTCGGACATGGAGAAGATGCTGCGTCTGCCGCTGCGGGGTCCGCCATCACGGCCTCTGCTGCTGCTACTGGCTGAGAATAAAGAGTGAGGAGAAAGAGAGAGAGAACAGGATGGATGCCTGTGAGGGGAAATGCCAAAAGAAACCCGTAACCAGGGGACCGGCACGTGTTTACGTCGAGACGTAAAGGCTCGAGCGTTGGGGGGCGCGCGCGCGCCGGCCTGCGTCATTAATATAAAACAAGCAACGGCACCACTCCGATGCGCGCACACAATATTCACAACGGAATTTATTCCCATCAAATGCACTTAGAATCTAAACAAACAAGCAATTCTTAAATTACTTAAATAAAGTAGGATTTGGTATGATTGTTTTTTGTATTGCTGTTTGTTTCTTTGTTTTTTTTATTACTTCTTATCTTGCGTTCATTATTATTATTATTATTATTACCACAGATACTCCCTATCTCTTCTGATTTGAATGCTAGCTGTAATACGTTTGTAGTCGATTTTTTTCTTAAACACGGCCCTGGACAAATCGCGTACCTTTAATTGGTCAGTCTCGCCTCGTGCAGGCGTTAACACTTCCGACCTTTCACAACCTCGTTAGGTGAAAACGGATACGTTAATGGAGCCGCCATCTTGGAGGGGGTAACTTGGTTACCCGCGATGTCACTTTGCATCGCCAGGGTCCGGGTTCGATTCCCGGCTAGGTTTATTAGCATTCCCAAATTGGCTATAGTGTGTGTATATGTGTGCGTGTGCCCTGCGATGGATTGGCACCCTGTCCAGGGTTTACCCCGCCTTGTTCTCTAAGTTTCTAAGTTGCCTGGCCGCCCCGTGACCCTGAATACAGGATTAAGCGGTGTAGATGATGAGTGAGAAATGTGTGGCCTCACGGTGGCTTAGTGTTTAGCACTGTCACCTTGCACCTCGAAAGGGAACAATTGATTCATGTCGGTGTTCTGGTCGGTGTTCAAGGAGTTTGCTTTTTTTTTCTCCGTGCATGGTGGGTTTTCTCTGAGTACTCTGGTTTTCTCCTACAAACCAAAGACATGCGCATTAGGCTAGCCCTCCCAATTAGCCCGTAATTTGTGTGTGTACCCTGTGATGGATTGGTACCCCGTCCGGGACGAACTCCTTCTTGTGCCCTAAATCCCCCCCACTTAAAAAAAAATTTTGTTAATTATTATGGCCATTTTTGTGTTATTATTATTATATATTAATGAGGAATTTAGGAATTAATGCCAATTATGTATAAGAGTAACTTACTTGACAACAGTGGGTTTTTTTTATTGTTTGTTTGATGTTTTGTTTTCTTGCTTGTTCTTTGTAAAGTAAAAAATTGTTAAATGCTGAATATGTTAATTTATTGCTCAACATTAACTTATGCAATTTTTTTTTTCAATTTTACGTAGTATTATATCTATTCACTAGTATATTTCCCTCGTATAAGTCAACGAGAATAAAAATCTAAATTTGGGTCTCCAGACCAAAGTAACTATACTAATATACTTACAGTCAATTCTGGATCCCGAGAAATATTATTCCGTGAAGACACAACACGGCCGCTGGGTGGCAGTAACGCTACACCATGACGTAGCGTACGAACATTATTCTATGATGGTAGGTACTGGTCTCGTTAGAATTTAAAGTTGCCAGATTGTAACTGTTTACCCTTATTCCGTAAAACGTGACATCAAGGGATCACACTGCCTGGCCTGAATAAGTTAATTATTCTAAGATTTTAACCGAGTGCATTTAACTTTGATTAAGACCAGTTCGTGTGTCATTTTATTTATGTGGTGCAACTTGATTTATGCCCACTGTTTTGCCCACATGATTTATTATTTTTTCCAGAACACATTTCCTCCATATATACTTGTATATGACCCTCCTGAAGAGATGACATTTTGGGCCAGGCAGTGTAGGTATGGCCTGGACAACATAAATGGGGTTGCTTCTAAGCCTTACGCATAGCTTATGTAACCCTATGTATAAATTATTATTTATATCCCTTTACATCCCTTATTTTTGGGATGAATATTAATTAGTCCATGCAGAAGGCCCAGGTTCAATTCCCACCCAATACCCAAACCCCAACCACTGGATTCAAGTGGGGGTAAAATGTAGTTTTGTGTCAGGAAGAGTTTCCGTCGCAAAACCTGTGCCAAGTTGTTGTGTGGATCAGATGGTCCGCTGTGGCGACCCCTCGACAGAAGCAGCCGAAAGACAAACAACAACATTAATTATTCATGACGTATAAATTTTAATAACAGGATTCAATGACAGAGTCACTAGACTGACCAAATTAAGATGTATTAGTATATGGTCTGAATATTCTATAAGGAATTTTGTTACAGCAATGTCAACAATAGCAACGTTTAGAAACTTATTTTTCTTTTTATATTTCTCTAATTCATAATTAATGTAATCTAAAATCATTCATAAATGAATTGTCTATACCACTTATCTTGTGTACAGGGTCACAGGGGCCTGTCCCAGGAGACTTTGGGCATGAGGTATACCCTGAACAATCCATCACAGGGCTCACAAACACGCACACACACACACACACACAGTACAGGCAATTTGCTAATGCCAATTAACCTAATCTGCATGTCTTTGAACTGTGGGAGAAAACTGGTGGTACCTGCAGACAACCCACAAGCACGGGGAGAACCGAACCAAGGTGGGAACCGAACCCTTGACCCTGAGGGGTGTGAGGCCACAATTCTGTCCTTTACAGCATGTCCCCAGTGACATAGCACTAAGAAGCTTGCTACTTCATTCCATTGTGCAATATGTATAACATTGATTAAGTTGACTCCCTCTTGTTGTTGTCCACCATTTGTCTAGGTAACAAAATTGCACATACATATAATTTTCATCTCATGGTAAAACACTAGCACCAGGGCACTTTCAATGCTTCTAGGAATATTAGACCAAGTTCTCCTGTAGAAACCCTGGACATTGTCTTCCAGCAGTCCACCGTAGCAGTGTAGATGACCTCTCTGAAAAAGAAAAAAAAATACTTGGCACATAAATTGCTAGGCAAGACAGATGGATAGAGGTTTTAAAGATTAGGTCCAGAACATATTAACATCCTTCTCCCAATTAAATTCAAGCCCTGAAACAATGTGCAAACAGCAAAGCAGCAGGTGGACTGTGTCACTAAAAGCCACAATTTTTAAACTTGCCCTGTTAAACAATCAACATGCCATGCTTGGTAGTGTTTATGTCCAAATCATTTAATAGAGACCAGCAGAAGCATGGTAAAGACTCAGGTAAAAAGCATCCCAGTAGAGCACAAATGGACCAGAAACCTGGAAAGGGGTTCTTGGGAAACATGTCATTAGGAACTGCAATGACAGCTCAGTCATTACGAATATCATCCTTCAGCAGGACACAATGAAAACAATCCTTATACACCATTAGGCCAAATAATGACACCTCATAAGCTATGTTCTAGTGTACTAGTGAGACTGCACATGTCCTGCACAACAGAGTACGACCAGTTTCCAGGCCAAGCCCAAGTCTAGAAGAAGAGGTCCTGAAAATGTAGCATTTTACATTTAGCTGATGTTAAAGCGCTACTTCTAAGCCTGATTACAGTCTGGTCTGGAAGATTCTAACTGCCCTAACGACTCTTGAAGGTCTCTATCCTGCAGACATCAAAAACGTCTTTAGACTCACATTCAAGCACAATCAAGACTGTTTAGATGAAAGCAAACATAAGATAAAAAATTTATGGCAGAGAAGAGAGCAGTAAATCAGGCTTGTCTACTTCTGCTGTCACCTCTGGCTTTGCACTAGCAGTGGTAAAATGCATTTTGAAACTTATCAGAAGACAAAGGGAAAAGACTGATATGCTCCACCAACATTCATAAAATTAACAGGATCAACCCTATATATATATATATATATCTCTTTTTTTAATAGACACGCAACTATATTACACATACTAGGGTGCATTTATAATTATAAAATTTAATTGAATAAACGAATAAAAAATGCAATCAAATAAAATGGGAAGAAAAAAAACCCTATAACATAAAATATGGGTGTTTCGGAGCATTTTCCCCAGATTTCTTCAGATTTATCTTCCTGTAGCCTGACAGATTTTTTTTTATCTTATTTTTAATATTACTTTTAATGCTTATAAGTATTTGCACTGTGATTATTGCTTAATTATATTACTGGATTTTAGAAAAGATTGGTTATAAATTTATACTGCTTTAAGAAATTAATTATAGACTGTCACTTAGGCCAGCACACTAATATGTAGTCAGGATTACTGTAAAGACAATGTTTAAGCAACATCACATGAGAGGAAGTGCTGCTCTGCTGGATATCAGCACGGCTCTGATATGATCATAGGCACCACAGCTGTGCTGATAACCAGCAACCCAGCACAACCTCAAGCGTGAGATTGATTTCATACAATAGGTCCACAACCACATTTATATCAACAGACTATGTTTATTTAAGTAGTTCTTTAGTTTAGTTATTTTGCACCGCTAATACGATTGGTGGAACTAACTAATCGCTACTGGCAGAGCTGGTGACTGTCAGGGTAATTAACAGGTGTAAAAGTAGTTTTTAATTCTTACCGGTACTATGTAGCCAAAACATTTTCCACTTATTCTGCTTTAGAATATCAATTCCATTACATTTTGGCTTCTGGGGTTTCAAGCGTTAAATGGAAAGCTAGTATGCTAGACTGTAAAATTGCTTGTTTAACACACCAGGTAGTGCCCTTGATTAGGAGTTACAGATGCATTTGGGACCCAGCCTTGATTATAGTATTTAGGGTAGTTAGCTTTGTGGCTTGGCTTAGGCATAAATAAAACAACACAAATGGTTCAGATATAATTCAGAATGACTTAAAAAAAAAAAAAATTATATATATATATATATATATATATATATTTTTTTTTTTTAGCAATTTTAAATATGAGAAGTGTTGTTTTAAGATGATAATGTTGTCAGATGTGTTTTCTTGCTAAAAGTGCTTCTGTGACTGTGGTTTTGAATGTGTGTTTTGGCAGGCAGCTTCTCTCCCTTCAGTACAGCCTTTCACCCATGCTGCGACTGACAGTTAGTATAGTTAATGGTTATCAGAACACCTTGGATGCAGAGTAAGTGGTACATATAATTAAACATCCCAGTGATGCTACGGTCCATTATCGCCATCCTTGGAATTCCTCCCGTCCAATCAGTGTGGTTCCAATTTACCATGAAGACGGTTCTTTGGCTGATGCAGACAGCTGTTCTCTAAGGATTGGTGACTGCAGTCGCTTTATAGTTCAGGAGTGGAATTTCCTACAGATTTGTACCTGAGCCTTCAATGACAAATTGGAGCCCATATTAACTGAAATGATTTAAGTGAATTTCCAACCGCCTAACGCACAGTATGACTGCAAAACAATTCCTGCTATCAGTTATCAACCAAATGAGAATGGGTTCTCTGTTAAGTCTCTTAAGATTTCTTCCTATTGCCATCTCAGGGAGTTTTTTCTTGCCACCGTTGTCCATCAGAGACAATCTGATCATTTTGATTCATACATATTTTCTCCCACATTTCATTCTCATTTTCCTAATGTTCTTTTGGTCCTGTAAAGCTGCTTCATACAATGAACACTGTTAAAATCACTGTACAAATATAATAAAATTGAATGACTTTTTACCGATCATCATCATGAATTTCACTATCTACAAATAATAATGTCAATGTGTGTATTGTGGATGAAAAATTAAAGGCAAGGGGCAGTTTTGTATTGACAAAGGAGCAGTCATTGTGCTTTAAAATATTATATTAATATTCTACTTTATGCGTAAATAGTTATACGTAAACATTTCACATCCAATTAACCATTTTACAATAAGCCTGCCAGGAGACATCACACACTTTGCCATTTAGCATAATCCTAGTGGAGGGGGGGGGGGAAACACACCGGTGTGAATATGTAACAGACAAAATACAGCAAAATGGTTAGTTTAGTTATTCAGTTTTAATTGCATCGAACATTTGGCACACCCACGCACAATGTGACAGCCGCGCCATCAAGCCTAAGCCAGCTATTAGCGGTGACTAAGCGCGGTTTAGCGGCTGGAGCTATAAATGCGCTCTCACGCGCCGCGGCGCAGCTCACTTTCCAACACGCGCGGCGCTCGAGACAATTAAGTCACGTGCTCCCGATCGCCCTACGCTACAACACGACATAAAAGCAACACTCGATACACGTCGAGAACCTGTAAGACTAGTTAGGCTTGCTGAAGAGTCAAGTTGACATTATGTCCACGTTGAGCGCGCTGCCTTTCTTCAAGCCCCTCCACGCGTCCGTGTCTCCCGCGAGACAGCGGCGTCACACACTTCCGGCCAGCGAGTTCCGCTCCCTGAACACCGAGGACGCGATCAGTGTGTTCGAGATCGAGAGAGAGGGTGAGTTACACCACACACACACACACACAGACACACACCTTCACGCGTTATTATGGCTTCATAGGAATTTAAATACATTATTTAAATTCCTATGAAGTTCCCTCATTTATCTTACTTTTCAATGTTTCTTAAAATAGTGAAGCACACCTAAACAAATGTGGACATATTTTAATCTACCTGACTACAACAAGAAAACAAGAAAAACTAAATTTCAGACATGTGTACAGTAATGTGCATTTCAGACACATTTAAACATTATTACATTTTAAATAGACTTTTATATAATAAGTAACACATTCATTATGCATTAAAGGATGTATAAATGTATAAAAAAGTATGACCTTCTTAAAAGTACACATATCTTTAAAAATGTCACTTTTTCCATCACAAAATTATAAATATACTTGTTACGTATATATTAGTTTGTTGTCCCCCCATTCATGTTGTTTAGCACATCAGGCAGCAGTTTCCATAATTTCTATAGTTTTTTTTTTTTTTTAAACAAGGCCAGATTGCTAGCCCTATGCCCAATTCTCCTAATTTCTCCTCTGGGGTTTGGGACTGGCAACCTGGCTTTGTTCAAAACAAAACAAAAACAAAAAAATAAGCATATAACATATAACAGCATCATTTTATTTTACAATGGAACCTGCTGCTTGATGTGCTCAACAGCATTGAATGAAAAAAGTATACAAGTGTATACAGTACATACTTGCTAATACAGTAAATAGGTATTTATTTATTGATCTGTTTATTCATATACATAATGGGAGCTATGTGAATACTTCCAAATAAATAAATAAATACTTTCTGTGGTGTTTTTTTTTTTTTTTTTTTTTTACAAATCCAGATTGCTAGCCCAATGCCAAACCCAAATAATTTCTAATCTGGGACTGGCAAAAGCCGAGTGATTTTGTATAAACATAGGGTTAAAGGCCTTTCCCAAACACCTGACTCTCCATCAGAAAACCAGGGCCATGAATTAATTATCCATAAATTTATAAATTATTCTGTACAGGAAACGTTATAGAGAAGGAGCAAGAAATAATAATAAAAAAATACTTATACTTATTACTTTTTTGTTATTTTTGTGTAAAGAAATGACCTGTTATTTAAAGTGCAAAAAAGAAATATATTTTCTTAAAAAATCTAATTTCTCTACATACTCCTACATACCTTTAAATAAAGTAAAAAAAACTAACCTTTTAAACCAAACAAAACGCATTGCCTTGGCACATTTTTGTTTTGCAAGATACAAACAACAAACATATTTTTTAAAAAGTAAAGCCATCCTTATTTACCTTAACTGAGTTTTAAATATAAACATTTATATATAGTCCCAGGTAAAGAATGAATAAAAAAAAAAAAAAAAAAGAAATGTTTAATTGAACCATGTGTATTTGGGATCCTTTTTTTCTGGCTAAAACGCTCATTAAGCTGTGTGCTCTCCTCAGCGTTCATCTCAGTATCTGGTGAGTGTCCACTGCACCTGGACGAGGTGCGTCAATTTCTCACCCTTTGCCCAGAGCTGTCCCTCGGCTGGTTCGTGGAAGGCAGGCTTGTCGCCTTCATCATTGGCTCACTGTGGGACCAGGATCGTCTTACCACAGTGAGTGCACACTCCCACCACAGGAAAGAGCAGAAATATCAGGCTGTATTTAAACAGAGAACATTTTAGGATTTACAGCACCTTCTGTGACAGATGTGTCTCTTCCATAAGTCAGCGACAAGTTATCTATTAATCAGGCATTACAAGGATCAGGTGTTCCACACTGAATGCTCATGGAACAGCTGTGTGTGCAGAGTCACCTCAGCCGTAATAATCTTTCACAGACGTATAGCTTTCTTCAAAATGTTTGCACCATTCAAATGTTTTACTGAGGTTAAACGTCTCATCACCGTACTGTACTTGAAATCTTCTGTAAATCTCAGGGTTTTTTTTTTTTTACACGTTTATTTAGAAAAAAAATTATCACAAATCCTATTATGACTTGAACACCCTTTGTATAGAAACGAATAGAAAATAGAAAAAACACACATGTTGGCCCAGTCAACAGCATGCTCTTTAGGTGAAGAACATGAACTTGCATACATGAGAATGCAAGCAGGAGAATGATTTGCATACTATTGTTAGTTTTGAAACAATATTGAGTTTTGAGAAATAAAATTTCATACAAGGAGGGATGACTATGGAAAGACTTTTTGGTCACGCTACATAATTAATGATATAGGGAAGATGTCTACAGACATTTAGGAAAGAAATCTCCATGGTTAGTAATTTGTAACAAATGTTTCCACTTTTTGGTTTCTGACAAGCTGTTTTATAATTACTTTCATTTAATATTTGTACGGGCAAGTCCAGCGCCCTGACTTCATCTTGCATTGTTAACATACTGTATGTCAATCATCTTGAGATCCTATCAGGAAGTAACCCTATCCTCTCGTCTCCTGTTCCTTACAGGAAGCTTTGACGCTTCACAAACCTCGTGGCACCACGGTCCACATCCACGTCCTCGCGGTGCACCGTACATTCCGGCAGCAGGGCCGCGGTTCCATCCTGATGTGGCGTTACCTGCAGTACCTGCGCTGTCTTCCATACGTGCGCCGTGCTGTCCTCATGTGTGAGGATTTCCTCGTGCCCTTCTACCAGAAATCTGGCTTCAAGGTTCAGGGCCCAAGTGAGATCACTGTGGGGCCACTGACCTTCATGGAGATGCAGTATGCCGTGCACGGTCATGCCTTCATGCGCCGCAACAGTGGCTGCTAAGTTCAAGGGGCCAACGTTACTCCTTTCCTTACCCCAGATGCCAAAGCAGGGTCGAGCAGGAGGCTTATTCTGCTGGGGAAGTTTTGTTGCAGCTTCTGCTTCAAGTGTAGGTCACGTCTGTGGTGTCAATACTTGTTTGTCCGCAATGAATGTTAAAAAAAAATGCAAAAAAAAAAGAAAGAAAGTAAAAAGATAAATATATAAAAAAACAAAAAAAAAACAATAATATTGCACCTTCGTAAAGGCTGGCTTCAGTTTGATATTGTGGATACATATTGATCTTCATTTCATATCTTTAAAATTATCCAGAAGAATATGTTTTTGTGTCATTTACATTTAGAAATGTTTATCTTATTTGAGTATTTTGTTCTATTTTTATATCACTTTTTTTTTTTTTTTAAATAACCTGTTTATTATCATAAAAGAGGCAATGGTAGTTGGTAAAGAGAAACAGACTAGAAATCTAAAGAAATGGTATTAGGGTGGTTGATATGGTATGGTTTAAATTATAGTTAAAAAGTAAAAATGATCAGAGTTAGTGACTGGCAGACATAAACAGCAACATTATTATAAATAAATGAATAACTGATACTCTCAGTAATCACAAAAAAAAAACCTGATCACCATATTAGTATTGTATTGTGTCCCCCTGCCCTGTGTGGTGTCCTGTGTGGTTATAAACAGTCCCATGATTGTTAATCTGTATTGTTAATGAATTCTTGTTGTTAAATGTCTTGTGCTTGCTCTAGATGTTTTGCAGACATATTAAAGCAGCATTGAGTTGCCACCCTCTTACTGCTCTCTTCTAAATGGAGAACAAGAGTGATTCATCTGAACAAATGAACATGCGTTCTGCAAAGGACAAATCCTGTCCATATGAAAGATATTTTCAGGCCCCGAGGAATTGCTTAGTATTATTTTTCCTTTCCTCACATCTAAAATACTTTAAGAAAGAAATTACTCAATTAATATTTACTTCTGTTTAAAAGTTAACAAATGAAATGCCAGGCAATTCTTTGCTTGAAGGACACATGCATACATTGTATTAAGTGTAAACAGCTTTATCTCCTTATTAAGGAGCATTACAGGTGGATTTGGTCCTGCACCTCAGGAAGCCTGTTCATGGGATCCAATATTTAAAAAAATCACAAAATTTATTAACCCCTTCCCACCTATGCACACATTATATGATTTTTTTTATTTTGCCTTTTGTAGTAGACATCCACCACCTTTGCCTCGTTGAAGTCTTGAATCAAGACATCTATGATTTTGTAAATGTTTTGTAAATAGAAAAATAAAACAAAATAATAAAGAACAGATTTTCAATGTTTTTGATGCACTCTTTTTTCATTTTGTAGAATAGTGAATGTGAAAATAAATGTAAATATTGAAAAATGATGTTCCTCTATTGAACATAGTACATGTTCAGCCTCTGCCAGAAAACCAGACATGTACTGTACATACAAATAAGATGTATATATCTTTCCTTAGTAAATATAGCCTGCCCTGGCCAAATGTGTTTCTTCTAGCTCCAAATATCTTAATTAAATGCCCTAAAATATAAATACTTAAAAAATAAAGAACTGATTTCCAACATTTCACTACTTTTTTATGTAATATTACAAGGGTGAGTCAAAAATGATCCGCACTCTGTTTATATTAAAACTTTTGTTGGCCTTGTCAGCGCTTTCCGTTTAAGACTCCTGTCTTCCCAGTCACCGCTGTGCAGATGTGAACATGTTACATCAGTTAAAGAGTCATTACTGGTTACACGATGGATTCATAACTATGAGTCTGAGAATAAACTACAGAATATTAAAATAAATTCTACAGCCAGACTGTGGATAATTCTTGACTCACCCTCATATGTAGAGCATTAGTGATTATTATTGATATGCAAGCATGTAATTTGGAAAAAATATTGGAATGACATCACATTTATTTTAAGAAAATTTAATGTTTTAGTTGCTCATATAAATATGACAAGTTACATGAATCGATTGATAAAGTACAGAAATTTGGTCCATTACATTTAGTGCACAATGTTACATTTTCAGGTTCTCAAAAAAAAAAAAAAAAGGCAAGAAAAAAGACCATCCTTTCTTTTTGTATTTATGCATTTATAAGGCACAGTACAATTTTACTAAAGTAGAAAAATGACTTCAAACTAGAAACATAACGGCGGGTTGATTTTTAATTTTTCAAAAGTGATTACTGGACATATAAAACAATACAAACACAGTTATGTAAACATTTGAGTCCACCCAGGAAGTCAAGTGCTCCTTGGTAGGCCACAAAGAGGGCATACCGTTACTTGCAGATATAATTAGTAACCTGTACAACAAAGACTGGAGCATCCAGTTCTCATATACAGTACAGTTCTGTGCATATCGGCCATGTGACAAAGAAATGTTCGCAGTGTGTCTTCTGTCATCAGATTTGTTAAACAGCAGATGCTAATCCAGCTTTGCTGCATCGAGCTGGTGATTGAACATGACTAATCAAAGCCTGCTGCTGTAGGATCATTACAATCGGATTATAATTCATTATGGTCAATGGATTCTATGTCTCTAAGCCAGGCGCATACTGAAGCCACTTTTTTTTTTTTTATCCACTCGGTCACATTTAACTTGTGGAGGTTTTTACAACAGTAATAAACAGAGCTTGCTTTGTTTTCTCCTTCAATAAACAATATAATCATCAATATTGTGCTGACACTGGAGACTCCCTCCAAAACATTAAACAAACATCTACTTTTAGTATTATTTGTATGGAGTGTCCACATACAATTCCCTGTGTAAGTCGTTAGTATGGATGTTCAACGTAAGGATATTAGAACAAGAGCATTAATATAAACCTAGAAGCCAAAACTAATGTCAGAGTTGAGTCAAAAATTAGTTTCAGAAAATTCTGGGAAAGTACAATATTGAAGTAAACATTTTAAGGTCTTATTACCTAATCTGACAAGCTAGGGATTTGTGAATAAGCAAATCTCATACTTGGCATGTTAAATAATGATGGCTAATAAGCCTGTATCCTGACAGGAATGGGTCATTTCCAATTCAAAAGCTACTTGTGAGAACAGATAAAGGTTTTTCATATAAAATAGAACACTATGATAATATAAAAACCTGAGGAAATATACCATTACTATAATATGAAATGTTTAGTTTGGGGTACGTATGCAGCAGGTATTCCTTAATGATAACAAATTCCTATTAGCTTCACAAGCAAAAGGCTGCGATAAGCAATTTTTATTTATAAAGGTGCTAGTTGGTCTAAATTGTGACTACGTAACCATCATGCCTATATGTAGGTTCTTCATCAGACCGTTTCCACCAAGAGACTAAAAATTTCCTTTCATTGGAACTGGGATTGGAATTCATTGGAATTATACAAAGCGAGGACTATGAAAGTTGGGTTTGCCAAGGTTGTAGTGAAGGCTGAGTGGCTTAGACAGAACTCTGACCTCAACCCCACGGAAGAACACTGAAATCTGGAATTTGATGTTTAACAAGCACATACTAGTTTGCTAATCAGGTGTCCACAAACCTCCATATGGTACCACATACTGTAGTGTACCTAATAAACTGGCATGTCCATTGGGGGAATCTTTGCATTTCTTGGACTTAAGTTCACGCAAAGGCAAGGCTGTAATAGGTATAAGCAGTTGACAGAAGTAGTGACATGAAACGTATAGACACTCTGGTCTTACTCAACTCAATCTCGGCCCACTGAAATGTACCGGTTCTACCTTACAATAGCATGGACAAGCTTTCAGTTTCTGAATGTTAATATGTAAATAATATCTATGTATGACAAACAGAACAGAAACCAAAAAGCAAACTTATTTCAGACCATGTCATGACCTTGCTCTTGTTTATTTCACAGTTCACGGGTTACAGTGATGTTCATATTTCATGTTCTTACCATATCACACTAACAAGAATCTCAATCAAGATGGACGAATTATAATTTTTCCTTGCTATGGCCTTGACCTGGTTTGGATCAATTCCAAAATCCAACACAAGTCTAGGAGGCATAAAAAGTATTCTGCAACTTTCCTGGTCACTGAGTTTGTACACTCAAGGGTGCATCTTTTGTTTCTTTTTTTTTTTAAAGGTAGGATACATTTTAAAAGACAAACTCTGTATAAGAGGTGTACCACTGAGAGTACCACCCCATTGCTGCCTCCCATCTCCAGGTTATCCAGTTGAATCATGCGCTCGGGTTACTGTTTCACCTGTTCTCCACATGACCCAGACAGGCATCCCTTTACTCTGAATAAATCTATGAATGGATGTAGATGTGATCCCTAGTCAATGAACCAGAGTTTATTCCTGTGCACTTCCCTCACAGAGAGTGTTCCAGGGATAAACTCTGGACTCGTCCTGACCCTGACCAGCAGACATTACTGCAGATAAATCCATAATTAATGCAATACCACTTAACAACTCAATATAGGCTTGATAGAGATTAAGTTAAATAATCCTGAAGTGTTAACGTAATCTCCATTATGAGATCATGAATGAATCCTGAAGTAATGTACACAAAAGGCAAAAATTAATTATCCTTAATAACAACATGGCACCCACATGCCAAATCAATAAAATGCTAGCTTAAGGCAAGGTTGTCCAAGATGAACCTGGATGTAGTATTTAGTGTCATTATGAAACTGTGCATGATTATAAATATTGTACCTAAAAGTCTTGCAGTAGAAGTGGATTCCAAGAGAACTGCAACAATGCCCCAAAACTTTATCAGTAGTCCTGATGTGGCATCTGCCATTTGGTTTTTCTCACCCCTTACTTCTTGGTTCAGTACTTGGCTTCCAGATGTGCATTATCTCGTACCATTTGCTGGATTAGCATGACCACAAGAATGTGGCAACCAGTAAACCACACCGTCAATATTGTAGTGGCCAAGACTCGCATGTTAGTTGTCCTCTGATCATATCAGCAAAAGAGCTAGCGGGTTAGTGGCCAATAGGGTCGTTATCGTAGCGCTCGCAGAATTTGCTGGTGAAAGGGATGCAGGTAAGATATTCCAGCCACGTCCAGTCGATGGGGTAGATGTAGAACCAGACGATGAGTGAGGAAAACAGCCCCGTGTACACGAGTAGTGACAGCATGATGAGCACGCGCTTGCGGTACTTGTCGAAGGTGCCGAAGGTGACGTAGGGTAGGAAGGCGAAAGATAGCAGCAAGCCGCTGAGGAAGCCAAAGATGTGAGCGATGTTGTCTATCCACGGCAGCAGGCCACAGAGGAAGAGGAAGAGAACGAGGCCGAGCAACTTGAGAAAGGCGTTCCATGGCTTCTCTAACATCTGCCAGCCCTGAAAGAGCTCCACGAAAAGGCACGCTAGCAGACCGAACTGAGAGCCTGCTGGACCCACCTGCATTACAAGGGAATAAATAGGGAATTATTCTCATTCTCTGATGTTTTGTATTTTTCCCCCTTAAATATCTCCCCCCCCATCCCCATCATTTTCTTTCACAATGTCTTTCTTTATTCCAATCTTCCTTTTTCATCTTCCTTGCTTTATCTACTTCCTTTCATGATGTTTTATGTAATTCCTTACTTCCTCAGTTCCTCAACTTCTTGTCTTCCACTCATTCCTTACCACCTTCCATCTTCCTTTTTCTTAACCCCTTGTCCTTTCTCTTATTCCTCTCTGTTATTATCAGCTTTCTCACCAGCATTTGTCTCTACATCCTGAATTTTTTTGTCTTCCATCTTTTCATTCCTCATTACTTTTCATTCACACCTCCTTCTGTTTTCCACTCGTTCCTCACTTCCTTTAAACTTTCTCTGCTTCCTTCCTCCTCCTCCTCTCCTCGCTCACCTACTTCATCCTTCCTCTTCTTTCATAACTCCTTCCACCTTCCTCACTGTAGACATGTCCTTTCTTCTCACCTCTTCCCTCTTTTTTAAATCTCTCACATTCCTTAGCTCTTATCTTCTTCCTATCATTTAACCTTCCTCACATTCTTTGATTTTTTTTTTACTCTTATTTCATCATTCTTTCTTTTCAAACATTACCAACAGAACCTTGTTTACAACATCGCAGGTTGATCACCTTCTAATAATACATCCGATTGTGTTTTGATCAAGCTAGCAAATGTTTTATTTATTACGAATTAACAAGTGGTACTTTTTATCCACTCGGTCACATTTAACTTGTGGAGGTTTTTACAACAGTAATAAACAGAGCTTGCTTTGTTTTCTCCTTCAATAAACAATATAATCATCAATATTGTGCTGACTCTGGAGACTCCCTCCAAAACATTAAACAAACATCTACTTTTAGTATTATTTGTATGGAGTGTCCACATACAATTCCCTGTTTTAAGTCGTTAGTATGGATGTTCAACGTAAGGATATTAGAACAAGAGCATTAATATAAACCTAGAAGCCAAAACTAATGTCAGAGTTGAGTCAAAAATTTGTTTCAGCAAATTCTGGGAAAGTACAATATTGAAGTAAACATTTTAAGGCCTTATTACATAATCTGACAAGCTAGGGATTTGTGAATAAACAAATCTCATACTTGGCATGTTAAATAATGATGGCTAATAAGCCTGTATCCTGACAGGAATGGGTCATTTCCAATTCAAAAGCTACTTGTGAGAACAGATAAAAGTTTTTCATATAAAATAGAACACTATGATAATATAAAAACCTGAGGAAATATACCATTACTATAATATGAAATGTTTAGTTTGGGGTACATATGCAGCAGGTATTCCTTAATGATAAATTCCTATTAGCTTCACAAGCAAAAGCTGTGATAAGCAATTTTTCGTGTGCGCACGTTGGAGCCAATAACCATGACATCATGCTTACGTCATTAATGTTGACAATGTTAGTAATTTGTGATAATTGAAAAACACAAAGCCAACAGGATTACATAAACAGATGCAGAGGTTGTTGATTTCTGACATCTGCATAAATGGGACACAAAAAAACAAAAACAGTAATCTTTTGTTGGTAGTGCACAGGGTTGAAGGGTCAAATGGATGACCGTCAATTTGCTTTTTTCCTCCCTTGATAAAACAGCACAGCAATTACATCCTAAAATGCAAACAAATGGAAATGGCAGTATTGAAAAGAATCTGAATATAAGGTAATTATCGACATGTGCACTAATCATGCAAATGGAAATAACATCTGCTTAATGCAAAATTCATTCACTACTCCATAATTCAAACAGCACTAGTGATGCTATTAAACGCTTTCAACAATCGCTTTTAAAACCTTCTTTCTGTCCTTTGCTGTTTTGTCTTCATTTTTCCTCAGTCCTCATCTCCTCCATATTTCTTATTGTTACTTTCCTCCTTGGGTCCCTTTTTTTTTACCTTTATTATTTCCCTTTATTTTCATCATTTCTTATTTTGCCCTTGAGTTAACAAGAACTTTGTAATACATCACAGCTTGTTTCCTTTTCACTCTCTAATAAAAGAAAATGCTTGGATTAATGACAGAGCAGAGAACACGCTTGAAGACAAAACACCAGTGCACCTTTAAAGCAGTGGAACTTTGCACGATTATTGCAATCACTTTAAGATTGGGTAAAGCTGTTGACTCAGTAAGACAGCCCATAACTGTTCATCCTGACCTGATTAGTCTGATGTTAAACTAGGACAAGGACAACTGAGCTGAAGACAGAGGAAAAGGAAAAGTATGTTTGTCCACACACACACACAGATGAAGCTTTAGTCATTCTTAGACGAGCACTGAACAATTACAAAACACAAAGAATTAGAATAGAAGACGTGGATTACATCACATATTGGTAGAGCTATTGAACAAATCATAATGGGACGTGCAGTTATAGCAATAGGGACTGGGTGTGTGCGTGTCATGTAGCCTAATGCAAAGTGGAGTTACCAGCAAGTTGATTATTTTCCCATAAATATTTTTCACATGGTGCATTTTAATCATTTTACCCCACAGAGGTTTAATTCACTTTGATTGTGCAGGATAACCGAACACAGTTATTTGAGTTTAAATAAATAAATTCTCACTATATACAATCCCCAGCTTCACTAATGCACTTATCCCTGAGTTTCACTTGTGCTTTGATACCATCAAGGTATAACGTATTCTCAGTACGCCGGAGCCATGATCAGACTCCCTGCTTCACGTCTGAAAAGTTAGCCTTCCAGGAACTCCTTTAATGGCCCAAACATGTGGATATGACTTGGAGCAAGGTCAGGACTATACTTTAAGTTCCTTTAAGTGTAAGCGGTGTTGGGGAATGGATATGTGTACGGTTTCCGTGGATAGATGCGTCTTTTCTGTAAGTTGGTGTCAGGTTATTAGTCACTTTTCAAGGATTAAGCGTTCCACTTGATTGTTTACAGGAAGGGCTCCAGGGGACTCCGAGACACCTTAGCTAGAATTATCCTTCTTGTAAATGGTTGCACCGTTCAAATGCTTTACTTAATACAACTCACAGACATTAACTTTCAGAAAAACTCACATCAACCTTGTCTTATGTTGATATGGTGAAATTTGATAAATGACGTTTTAATTAGTTTACTCCTAGTCTTAGCTTATATGAAAATAGAAACCATGATGCATTTGAATCAGTGTGTTAGTTTTAATTAAATTAATTACAACGTTTACCCTCCGTTACAACGGTCACTATCAGAGTTGCTGTTAAGAAAAATATATTCGAGTCAGTGATTAAACAGCGCTGTGGTATAATTATGTACCATAAAATAGTGAATAACACTTACATCTTAACCTTATAAAAATAAAGGACTTTCCCTGCTAATTCACAATTTTATTATCTTAAAATTATCTTGCTTATGTAGTTTATGTAGGAAGCAAGTTTATGAAGATCAGCTCATAAGTGAAACTTTCCTAAATGTACCAAGGCCCCTCTCAAGGTAAGCAGTTCCTAACAGTTGCTTAAATGGGAAGGAAAACACGAGAGGCGAGATTAAGAGGATCTTAGCGGGGCAACTTAGGCTAAACCGGTCCGTGCTAACTGGGTAATCCGTCTCAACTACAAAACGTGTGGAGTAATGACACAGGAGGAGGAGTTACTGTTGTGCATTTCATTACGTACAGTGCTATGAACTGAGAATGTCAGAACCTTACAGTGTGTCTGTAATGCTTTATCAATGTTCAGAAACTTTATGTTGATTGAAATCCCATACTATCGGATGGGAATAGGAATTGGATGAGGGGTGGAGTGGTATAATGACCTCACTTCCTGTTCTAGCTCATAATAGACTTTGCTTGCTCAGCATGCAACACCGTTTTAACTCCATGCTCCTTTCCATCAGCGCATCGGCCAACAGATGAACAGGATTAACTAGGGGATGAACTAGCATACACGTGCAGACTCTTAAGGACTTAACCTATGTAAATCTAAGGAAATCTGTTTCCCTTTTGAAAACTAATGTGGATACGCACATGTTAGATATGCCTTTAATACCATGATTACATCTACTAGTTATAATTTACTATGCATGTTATTTCTATAAGACAACTGAAGATTCAACCAAAATGTTTATGCTGAATGTCTTAATTTGCCTAGAGATCATGGATGACCACAGCTGGTATCTTCTCTGTGCCAACATAAAAGGGTTTGACCAACACACAGTACAACTGGAAAATCCAAGGAGGTCAGCGAAGATCTGGGAACTTTACACAGGTCAGGACTTTACACAGGTCTTTAGTAGTCATTTCTAAACAACTCCAGATTCTAAGATCAGTTCAAATAACTGTACATGAGAGGTTAATAAAAAAAAAAAGCTCCAAAGTCTATACGGTCAACTCTACTAAAAGTGGCTAAGGGCATCAGCATAATGGGTTTAACCTGGAGAAAATATTCCAACAGAACAATGACCTAAATGCACATCAAAGCTGGTAGTGGACTGGATAAAATGGTCTAAAACTTTAAGCTTTTTTTTTTTTTTTAATTGCCATGGATAGCAGAACTGTGTGCAGAAAAAGGAATTGTGTAATAAAAAAAATTTAAAAAAAGAGTTCAAATCTAAAGAAGCACTCTTCTTTCAACTTTTAATCCACATGAACCATTATTTGAATAATACCTAAAAAAAGACTTTATATTGTTCTTGTGTCTATACATGGGTGGCCAAAATTTACTTGATACGGTGTGTACACTGTTATTCATAACAAAAAAAAAGTTAAAAAAGTAGAATTGATGCCATTACCTCTGCTTTGTATGGCAGGAAGAGAGCACTAGCTAGGTTTCCTGTGATCCCACTGAAAATGTAGATGATGGAGATGCGCACCCAGCCAGCAAGTTTCTCCAGGTCTCTCAGTATAGTCATCTGGAAGACTACGGACACAAGGCAGTGCAGGAGACTGACAGGGGACAGGACACAGAAAAAAGAAAAAACATTACAACAAAAAAGCATTAATCATAACTAAAACAATGCCATAAACTAATCACAACCATCACTGTGCCATAACCTGTTCACGCCAAGCTATCAAAAATAAAATCTTATGTTTCTGATGTACGAAGCTGAGCACACACCTGTTTATGAGCGAGGTAGAAGTTAACGCTACTGAGATAAAAGATACAGAATAATCCTGTCTACTAGAAATAAACATTTTTTGTTCTTTTAATTTTAGTTCTGGGATTAGCAGCCCACATACCCTGCATGTAGGAAGAGAGAGAGCCAGAGCCTGTAGAACTGGTCCGGAATGTCGGGGTTGAGGAACGGCAACAGCCCACACACCTCATCCAGACAGTGAACCTGCAATTGAACATTGCATTCATCACAGATTCATTTTTAGATATGCCTCTCTGACAAGAGAAACAAAAACTAGAATAACTAGAGTAGATGCATTTACAATCTAAAGGTTTTATTTGTTGATTGGTATTATTAGAAACTGTTGTGTGTGAAAATTCCTGTGAAGTGAAGATTAACTGAAGCTCTTGACCTGTATCTGCATTGTTGTATGGATTACGGTGCTCCTACATGACTGGCTGCCTGGATAACTACATAAATAAGCAGGTGTACTGGACCGTGGCTGAATACTGCTCTGAATTAGCCCAATAAACATCATGTTAGGTTTAATTAGTGTTACCCACATCCAGCAATGTCCATCCAAGCATCCATCCATCCATTAACTCATTTATCTGAACATCCAAGCATCTATCTATCCATTCATAAATAAGTGTCCATATATCAAAGTGCCCATATTCAAGCAGACAGCCACCCATCCTTCATTCCCTCTTTACTCGATACACTTGAGCATCTATCCATCCATGAATCCAGAAAAGCATTTACTTAAGAATTTGGATCCAAGTATGCATCGTTTGGCACATCTATTCAAGTTTCAAGCCAAGCATCCATCCATCTACCCATTCAAGCTATTCTTGGAGACTTTTATACTTGGATGTACAGGTAGTCCTCTACTTACAAACGAGTTCTGTTCCGGGAACACATTCGCAAGTCGGATTTGTTCTCAAGTCCGACAAAGTGAGTCATATACGCCTTTGACACGAATATACAATGTAAAGCACATCAATCCAATTGATTAAATCTCTGTCTTCTTTTCCCACACTGCCATCATGTGGCCAAAAACCATTTTGTCAGCTGTTTTCCACCATATTGGACTGTGAACACTGTTTTGGTAAAGATTTTCTGAAATAAGGATTATTCACCATTAGGACAGCTTTACAAGACATTTTTATTCATCGTGCTCCCTGACTGATTTATTGAAACCAGTGAGGCCGAAACATTTCTCCCGCACCTCCACACTTACAATATACCGGACTTCAAACCTTTTATACTAAGAACATAGCATCACTTGCACACTGAAAATATTGTATATAATTGAAAATATTGTTATCTAGTGCAATGCAGTGGCTATTTTTTGTACATGTGAGATTAGAGCATGGACACCCACACTGCTCTCCATGTGCTCAGAGAAAATATGGGTTGTTTAATGTAAATACTAATCCATGTGCATATTCATGATTCACTTCTGCTTAAAGGGTGATGAGCAATGCTGATAAACATCAACATATTCATGAATATTACATCACTATTACCACCACTATTACCATTTGATGCAGTGTGTTACCTGAGAGCAAAGCGTGGCCTCTTCGTGGAAGTATCCATGCATGAAATCACAGTACTCTCGTGTGGCAATCTCACACCTGCGTGCGCACACAACAAGCAGTGACCACAAAAACAACCCCATGTGCCTTACAACTGCTTTTTGCAATAATATTAATTGAACATTATTCATGTTAAATGAAACAGAAAAATAGTATGTAATATATAGCATGTACACTGTCTGCCCAAAAAAGGCACCATTAAAAAAAAGGTCAATTTATCGAGCTGCATCAAGCAAACAACTAAGATTTGAAATTATTGGAACTGGGTTAAGAACCCTTCAACACATTATCAAAACCTGGATTCTGCTGAACTTTGTGTAAGAAAATTGGTCAGAAAAAATCATGACTGGAGATCACTTAAACACTTGAAGGTGCATGGTTAAAAAAAAAAATCAACAGTAAAAACCAGGTGTGTTTAATAGTGAAAGTAAGAGCATTTCCATACACACAATATGGTGAGAACTCACAGGACTGGGACCAAGTTGTGGCCGCAAGAAAACCACGTATTAGTGAGAGTAATAAAAAAAAAAAAGGCTTCTATTTGTTAGGATGCATAAAGGTTGGCATAAAGGTCAGGTGGTCTGGTGAGTTCAGACTGACTATTCCAGAATGATGGGTGTGTCAGGGTAAGAAGAGAAGCTCGTGAAGTAATGTACCCATCATGCATTGTGCCCACTGTACACTGTAGCCTCTGGAGTCAGTGTTATGGTCGGGGTTGTTTCAGTGGGTTAGGCTCAGCAACGTTATGTGACAATAAAATTAAGTCAGCTGATCACCTGATTGTATTGAATGACCAGGATATCAAATCTATGAAGTGTTTCTTTCCTATATATTCCAAGACTCTATATATTGCAAAAGAGTGGCTCTGGGAGCATGAGGAATCATTTTCACACATGAACTGGACACCACATTGGGTGCGTTAATCAAAACTAAAAGGTGACTGAACAAAATCTTCAAGGGTGTGATTTTTTGTCCAGGCAGTATATAATATCTAAACACTAAAAATAAATATGTCACAGTGTAGGACAAACAATTACACATATAATTATGTTTAAAGAACACAACAAACAAACAAACAACAAAACATTTCACAGTCTGCAAACATACAGTACATGTACAGCAATAAGAAGATATGGTCATGTTACCTTCCTTGTGTCCCGATGCAGCATGGACGTCCCCTGATAGTGCAGTCCATGTGCCGGTAACCCGTTTGGTTCCATGTGCCTCTGTCTGTACAGATCTGCGCAAATGATAAAAGAGTATTATGTAATAAGGCAATACAATTTTTCAACAAGCCACCTCCTGTTAATTCTTTCATCGTTTCCTCGCCCCTTATACAATGCTTTACTGTTATGAACGTTTTACAAGCATCACTTGGCTAGCCTTAAAATATAGGGGTGTATCAAAGCCAAAATAACAACTGTGCGCGGCTAACCAACTTCACTTAAAAACTCCAGGTAAGAACAAAATAGACTTCAAATGCAGCAATTTTTTCCTCATAAAAAGTAAACTACCATTAAGAAACCAGGTAACGCAGTAACATCTAGAACATTATTTAGCAACAATAACTAAATGGCTTCTTTGCATACATGCAGATGGTTTGGCTATTGCCAAACATGGAGCTGTGCATTTGTTTTTCTTTTCTCCAATCAGGTTTCAAAGCATTGTTTTAATTTTTGGGGAAAGCGACTACACAATGAAATGCATTTGTTCTTTGTGTTTTTTTTCTTGCTGTCAGAGTAGTATATTTGCTTGTTTATAGAAGCTATAAATTTTGTTATATCGGTTTCATATATAAAAACAGAACTAAGGGCGGATGTGCTTTTTTCTTCCCATTACAGTGACAAGAGAGAGTATGACTAGAACATGGAGATAAACAGACGCCCTTGAAAAAACTGCCTTGTTCAATTATTCGTTGAAAGCATCTTACTCAGTACTATGAATTATTTAGCACCTACAGTGAAACTAATGAATAATGTTACAATGCAGGCATGTGGGCCATGCTCAAGAGCACTTTTGTAGTTCTGAGAATTGAAACCAGAATCACGCCGACTGAACTGATATCTTGGAATTTTATTATTTCCTTACAAAGGATGGACATTGATTTAGAGAGTAATTAAGAAGTTAAGACTTACTGGCCACAGTGTGATGTCATCAGGCCACACATGTGGCTCTGCTGAGGCAGGCTCCTGACATGTCCTAATCAGAGACACATTTCACACCAAACGGAGAAGAGAAAACAAAAATATATTAATTTAAAAAATGTGTAGATTCTTAAAATAAACTGACACCAAGATATTCAGTAGTCAGCTACTTGCTTGGTAACTGGTCAAAGGCTGAGAAAGCAGAAGAACACTAAACATTTGGCATCTAGCTTTATGCAAATCTATACAGTCCTTACAGTATATGAACAAATACAGGGATGGGACAATGAAACTGAAATGCCTGCTTTTAGACCACAATAATTCATTAGTATGGTGTAGGGCCTCCTTTTGTGGCCAATACAGCATCAATTAATCTTGGGAATGACAGATACAAGTCCTGCACAGTGGCCAGAGGGATTTTGAGTCATTCTTCTTGCAGAATAGTGTCCAGGTCACTATGTGATGCTGGTGGAGGGAAACATTTCCTGACTCGCTCCTCCAAAACACCCCAAAGTGGCTCAATAATATTTAGATCTGGTGACTGTGCAGGCCATGGGAGATGTTCAACTTCACTTTCATGCTCATCAAACCACTATGTGACCAGTCCTGCTGTGTGTATTGCTGCATTATCATGTTTGACCCACTGGATGCACATGGTCCTTCAGAATAGTTCAGTAGTCCTTGACAGTGACGCACCCATCTAGTATTGGCCCTAGGTAATGGTACGATATTACACCCCAAACCATCACTGATCCACCCCCATGCTTCACTCTGGGCATGCAACATTCTTTGGGGCTTCTCCACACCGTAACTCTCCCAGATGTGGGAAAGACAGTGAAGGTGGACTCATCAGAAAACAATACATGTTTCACATTGTCCACAGCCCAAGATTTTTGCTGTCGGCACCATTGAAACCGACGTTTGTCATTGGCATGAGTGACCAAAGGTTTGGCTGTAGCAGCCCGGCCATGTACATTAACCCTGTGGAGCTCCCGACGAACAGTTTTGGCAGTGAATTGGGCAGCTGTGGTTTTATATTTTTTGGATACAATCCGGGTTAGCACGCGGACATCCCTTTCAGACAGCTCCCTCTTGAATCCACAGTTACTCCTGTTGGATGTGGTTGGTCCTTCTTGGTGGTATGCTGACATTACCCTGGATACCGTGGCTCTTGATACGTCGCATATACTTGCTGTCTTGGTCACAGACGTGCCAGCGAGACGCGCACCAACGATTTGTCCTCTTTTAAACTCTGATGTGTCACCTATAATGTTGTGTGCATTGCAATATTTTATGCAAAACATTGCTATTACTCTGCTAATTAAACCTTCACACTCTGCTCTTACTAGTGGAATGTGCACTCAATGAAGATTGGCCAACAGGCTGGTCAAATTTAACCATGAAAAACCCAACACTAAACTGGACAGTGTTTCAGTTTCATTGTTCAATACCTGTGGTTTGTACATGTTCAGAGGAAATAGTAAATATATCTGTAGAATGATGCTGAAGTTGAGACTGCCAGACAGGAGGTCTAGATTTATGGATGGGACAGTTGGTGTGAGGGAAGAGGATGCAGAGGATAGAGTTAGATGGCAGCAGATGTGGCGACCACTGAAACGGAACAGCCGAAAGACAAAGAAGAAGAATACTTGTATGGACAAATGTTTGTGGACCCCTGACCCACATCACACATGCATATATACAAATATTTGTTATGACACATAGTGTTGTGGAAAAGGGTTTTTTTGTAATTGGATTTAAAAACTCCAGATTCTAGATTCATTACTCATGAATAAATATTTCAAGTATTTTTTTGTATACTCCTTATTGGGGGAGACAACTGTCATGTCAGGACTGTTGTCCATGATCAGGGTTGTGTGTACTGAATTAGACAAAGAGATATACACAGTATTTATGCTGTATGATTTACTCAAACCTACTTAAAATTGAAATATTCTGAGATACTGTATTTATATTCTGAGATACTGGATAAAATTAAAAAATACGAAAAAATATTTTAAAATATTTAACTTTGTGTGTAATAAATTTTAAACATGTTTCACTTTTAAATTACAAAAAGGTTTTGAGATGAACTGTCTAAAATATCTTTGGATACACTTGCATTATAAATTTCCATTTGGTGGAACAAAGTGGCCTGAGCATGACATGGCTCAGGCAGGCATGGTTTCCGAAGGCTGGAGTGAAGGAACTCAAGTGACCTGCACTGAGACCAGACCTCATCGCCAAACACCTTGACATTGGACAACCAGGAATGCCGACAGTGTTCCAGACCAGCTCACTAAATCTGTTGTGGCTGAATGGACAAATCCCCACAGCCACATTCCAAAAGCGGGTGAAAAGCCTTCTCAGACTAGTAAAGGTATTAGAAAAGTGAAGAGGGACTTAAAGTGGAAGAGAAAGTTTAAAAAGCAAATATGGGAGTGATGGTCAGGTAAAGTTTCAGTTTTCAGTGTTAAAGCTTATTCGTGCAGTGCATTACAGTAGTTGGGAATGTTTCTCTGAACTGGTTTCATTTCTAGTAAGAGTTATATAAATGTATAGAAACATAATCCTTTGAAACAAAGCAATAATTTGCAGCACACACTACCTGGGGTCCTGATGGCAGACTGCCCCTGAGGAACGATCAATATCTGCATGCACTTTGTCCCATTTAATGAAAGTAGCCAAAGTCTCCTGAAATAAAAGAGATTCAAAATATTCAAGAGGGTCCATACTAACTACTCAGTCAAAGTGAAGAAATTAGAGCGTTTTATATACAATTACAACATGGAAATATTTACAGAATTAGCACTATATTAAGCTTTATTAACTTTATTAAGAGAATCAGTCATGGTCATAGTGTTTTCTCTGATTATATATAAATAATTTCTTTTTACTATCCAAAACGGCTGCTAACATACACAGTACACACATCAGGTCAAATAATGCGTACATTATTAGGCTAACGAATAAAGTACAATATGTAAATGATGTTTATGCAGAATTATTATTTGTCCTATTTTTCAAAACATCCAGATTTTTTTTGTGCTCTGTATATACCTTAAATGTCATCATAATTTAATTCACACCAATGATGTGTCACGACGCTGATGTTTTCATTACATCCTCAGGGTGGCGGCAAATATCCGTACGACAACATGAGTGCAGGGTATTTTGTAGAAAGAATCTTAAGTGTGCTTAAAAACCAACTATACATATATTTCACATAAAACATAGCTTGAGCACGTGTGTACCGAGCAATCGTTCCGGAGCGTCTGCACACATCCAGAATTATCATTTTGCACGCAACAGCCAGACTCTTTCTCCTCGTTTCGGTCGCGTTTCATGCGCTCAGCTATCTTTACGTCTCGTCTAATACAGGGTGAAAACTTTGCTCCCAGGTGGATCAGGTCTACCTGCAACACAAATGCACGCACACACACACATTGCCACAGATAAGTCAACAGTTATCTTGATCAGATTGACTTTGATATGTTCTAGTTCATTTACTTCAATGTGCTGCAGCCCTTAAGGACCAAGTCTAGCCAATCAGCAAAACAGGCAACATTGAGTTTAATCTTTCACAATATATTGGCGTTTAAAGGATATTTTAAAGGATTAAAAAAATAAATAAAATCTACCTGAAAAGTGCCTTCGAGGCAGGTCAAGTAAAGGTCCATGTTAATATCACAAAGATTATAACTGTTTTATTAGACATTCACATTACTAAGGTATTCTTTTTTTTCCATATAGCACTGATCATCATTTCTCAATGGGGAAGAGGCATAACTAGGGGGTAGTTTGGGGGTTTTACATGTTCGAAATGTTGGGGGATGGGGGTATTTTAATTATTTAAGCAAGATTATGTATTATCATGTCAAAGAAATTCTTTAATTTAAATTTTCTCAAATACAACATACAGTCTCTTTAAACTGTCTTTAGCATTTATTTCCACAAGGAACAACCTTTCCAGAACTGCACTCCAGGATTTGAGTGGTAGTCTGTGCATTTTACTGACAATACTGTGTATAATTCTGCTTAATTATAGCATGTCCTGTCTGATTGCTTTCTGGTGCAGTTTTTCTGGTTTTGGAAGAAGAAGTAAAAGACTGGAGACACTCACGGATCCTGGGCCGATCCAGAAATTTTGCTGCTGAACATATTTCACACTCTCATACACCCCTTTGTTCCTCAGCACCTGGAAAAACAAACATGACTAAATACAAGAACGAAGGTGATGGGTAAGACGAATAACAATTTGCCTTAACTGCAACAGCACTTGCCATTTGCAGGTCTATGACTTGAAACATGGTTCACACATATGCGCACGCCAATGTTCTGAGCTGTGCAAGGCCGGTTACACGCTTTGTTGCATTTATTAGTGCATCACCTGAAAAATCCTAACATGATGCAGGTGCAAGCTGCTGTCTCAGAAAGGCCACTAGGGGGACTAAAGCATGCGAAGACTGAGCCCTTCTTTTTCTTCTCCTCCTCATTAAAATGCATTGATTTAACTAACCAAGAGAAATGTAAGAAATTCATCCACAAATGATTCAACAGTCACACATCTCATCGTCTTTTATTCCTCTTTTACCTCCTTCTGCATAGCAAGTACAGCCATGAGTACAGGACTACACATGCCTCCATAGATGCCATGTTTGTTTACTACTGTGGTAGAATACCTCGGTTCATGCAAAAAATATTTACTTTACAGAAGTAAATGATTCAGAGTATTTTTTGACATGATATTAAGTACTACACTCTGACTTGTTTGACCAGCGCTAATTTTGTGTGAATCTGTATAAAAGATGTGTTTTAAAAGACCAAAGGTAAGTGTAGCTTACTAGTTGAGTGACGGCGTGCTGGGCAAAGCCGACTGGAGCAAAACCGTAAGTGCAGCAGGCCAGCAGAGTGATGACAATGTGCACGAAGGTGATCCAGTAGGTAAAATATGGTCTGAAAAAGTGCACAGAAACAGAATTGATCATGCATATCACATAGTGTACTACATCATGATTAAATAATTAACTAAATAAATTCGCAACAATGAGGAATAATGTATTTGTCACACAGCTGGTATGTTGAGGTCAGCAATTCTCCCCAATGTCAATTACATATTTTAAACTTATGATATTTCATACTAAGAGCTAAATAAACATGATGACTTGTTTATGCTGAATATCATCAGGTCCTGTTTCAAGATCTTATGTGACATCTTTGTTGGGGTTTTTGTGTAGTCTGTAATATTATTATGAAAATAATATATTAATACAATGAAACCTTGGGCTTAGAGTAACATGGTCTACGAGTGTTTTGCAAGACAAGAAAAAAATTCTACTAAATTTTAACCTGATAAACGAGCGAGGTCTTGCAATAAAAGAAGTACGTATACACTGTTTACTATAACATTATGACCATGTGTATTTTCGCGTAAAGCATTTTTTTGTCACACAAAAAGATGATTCCAGTGACCCGACAGAAAGCACGGATTCCGTTAATGTGTGTGCTTGGGAGAAAGTCGTCCTACACAATAACCCGCCCACTCCTCCACCTCCCTTTCTCTCGTCTCCTTCACGCCAAAGGGAAAATTTCCAGGACGAATTATGCTCACAATCCAAGGTTTAACTGTAATTATTAATAATAATAATATTTTGACCCACCTGTGGCTGTGGAAGTCATCCAGCTGTTTTTGCACTTGGCTACTCAGGCTACGCCGGTAGTGACGATCTAGCCACTTTCCCACCACGCCCAAACCATACTCCCGCTTGTGCTTATCAAATGCAAAGTGTTTTACTCTGGACGCAATACGGCCTCCGCGCCGAAGTGCGGGGCTTACCATTGCAGCCGGAACTCGGCTGATATCCTTACTGAGCGCACACACAAAAAAGAGAAGAACACATGTACATAGATCAGGACATAATAGTGATAAGACAAAATGATATATTCAGTTTGCGTTGTGTCTGAACTGTTTAGAAACTCACAAGCTTGGGTAACGTCCTGCTTCATCTACAAACCCATCCACGGCCAATGAAGCAGAGAGTGGCGGGGATTCAAACACTTCATCTGCCATAGAGTAGAAGTCCTCATGTGCATCCATCTGCCATTAAAAAAATTATAATTTTATACACAATGTTTGTTCTCTTTCATGAGTCTCAATATGTATGTGTGTGGGTGTGTATATGCACATACACGCACACATATGTATGTTGAGACTCATCACGATATATACTAGTGATGTTGTGGGTGTGTGTGTGTGAACACACTCACATACACACACACATTACCAATACTATATATATATATATATATATATATATATATATATATATATATATATATATATATATATATATATAATGTGTGTGTGTGTATGTGAGTGTGTGTAGACTCATACGAGAGCGAACATACTAGTCTACTTTTTTTTGTGTATTTCTTCACTATTTCCTGAAAACCATATCATTCTCATGAATAAATACGACAGAAGCACACAGATGTGGGACTCTTGCCTTGCTAAAGAAGACAGAGTCGGAGGTGTCTGCTGTGTCCACTGTCTCCTCCTCCATCCAGCTGGGCCGAACAAAACTCCTCCGGGGAAAACTTCTAGGCATCTGAGTGCCATGCAAGCCTGGCCGACCCTGCGCACACAATCCCATGCACATACATACACACATTTCATCACCTAAAAATACAGCCAGGAAATTTAAAAAGTCAAAAACCACATGCTGCTTGCAATGTATTAATATAATGTGCAAGTAGTACAAGCAAAGTTAAAAATAGAAAACTTGTTCTATTTTTATTTATTTGTTAATAAGTTTCTATCAGCCTGCTGTGTAGAATGGGATTCGGGATCGGACTGGTGGGAAGGACAGGCCAGAATAAAGAGTTAATGGCCATCTTTTGTAACAGCAATTACTTTTAGGCTAAAATGTCTCAGTCAGATCAGAACTACTCAGACAAGCACAACTTGTACGCATCCATGCATATACACACACGCACCCTGAGTAGGTTGGAGGCTGCACGGATGCTCATGCGAGCGACAGACTCTCTCTTCCTACGTGGAAGCCGGGAGTGAACGGAGCGCTGGCTGGTGAAGGAGCACAGGGAGGAGACACCAGGGGTCTGCGGGGTTGGAGCATGAGCAACATGTGGCGTCCTGGGCCGTTCCACATCATCGTAACGAAATTGACGTCCACGCGCCAGGGGGTCCACAATCTGAGACAAAAAAAGAAGAAGAAAAAAAAAAGAAACATATCTTACTTTCCTGTGTAAACATTCCAAATAAATGCCTTCAGAAAGACTCTTTGATACCTTTGGCATCTTGTGAGTGACAGGCGAGTCGAGGCTGTGGTCGATGCTCGCTGCCTCCTGTGGGTCTCTGTACTGAGGTTTCAGGGGGCCATACCGCAGGCTACAGTGGCGCAGACTCTTCCTCTGCCATACCTGCTGCTGATTTTCACAGTCAGTGCCGACACCAAACCACTGAGCTGTGCTCCTGTAGCGTAAACCCATGTACACACAAACACATTTAAGAGTGCAAAGATGAGTTTATGAGATTAGCTGGAAGGTGTGAATGTTGGTATTAATTTAAATGTCTGACACTGCAACTCACTCATGCATTCTCACATTCAATCTTTACACATGATATCCTGACAATCTGTGATGTTAATGTTCTGACATTCCAGTCTTGCATAACTGGAAACTTAGTGGTGACATAAAAATGACATCACTTGTGATTGGAAGGCTCATTTCTGTGCTTGTGTGTCTGTGGTTACCTGCGGATACTCTGCGAGAGAGATGTCTGTCTGCGGAACGCCGCTCTCCTCTCATTCATCCCGTTGTCCGACAATGCCTCAGTTGACTGCTGCATACTCACGCTTTTCTTTGTTGATGACCTTAAGGGCTGGAGAGCACATACACACAGACAAGGTGTTTTCTTTTTTTTAAACATATATTGCATTGCAGAATTGGCATGCACCAATGGGAAAAAAAAACAAGGATGGGTGGAAGCACATAGTAAAATAAAAAGAAAAATGAATAATACAGTCTTTGATGCAGTCAGCCTGTGTGAATTAGTCCACCATCTCTTGTACAGCAAAAATCTCAAATAACAAACTTAGCTTCCAAGTTTGCTTCTTTAATTAACAAGTAAGTAAAGTAAAGGAACTCAGAGGAGGTTAGACAAGGTGGCTAACCACAGGCAGAAAATAAACTCAACCCTCACACTTTGTTCTAACTAGCCATCCATCATGCTCACACGCAGGGCTTACTAACAGCTTGCTTTTGTGACTTTCAGCATGGGTCATGCATCTCAAAAATAGATGTGATGGCCAATAACATTATAACATTCGGTCAATGCAACACATTCTGATGCATCCCAGACAAGTCTGATTACTAGTACAGACATTTTCATGACACCACACAGAAATGACATCTGCATGAGCATTATGAATTCCACATTTCAGGATGCAATGCAAAGAACACTGCGTTTATATAGATTTGTGTTTTAACCACATGATGTGATTTTGTTTGCTTTGAGTCTGGAGTTAGCCCTTATTTGTCCTCTCTATTTTTATCCTGTGGTTGTTTTGTTACAAAGTCTTGACAATTACATTTGTTCATTTCTAAGCCTAGTGACTTCAACTTCCTGTTTCATGTTGTGACGCTCACTTGTATTACTATTTATGATACACTATCAGTTTGTTGCACTTTCACTTCCCATTATGACTCCTACATTGCCCTTCATAAAAAGAAAAAAAAGCATATTTTTTTTGTTTGTTTTTAGCCCATCATAAAATTCTATAAAAAGGTTGTTTTGCAACCTGCAAAAGAAAAAAAAAAAAAAAAAAACTGAAAATGCCAGTTTATACCTGTTCCTCTGTTACAGCTTTCTCTTGCTCCTCACTAGGTGGGATTGCAATCACCAGGCTGGGCGGCTTCTTGTTCTTCAGCCTACTGTCAGATTGGCCATTGTTACCGTTTGGCTCCTCCCCCTCCTGGGATGCCATATTGACTGCTACTTCTTTCTTTAAAAGGAAGAGGTAACAAAGAAGGACATATTCAGTGTGCCAGTTTGTCACTCATACAGGCGACAAAGAACTCTGCGTCATTCTTTTATCTGTTCATCTGATGCAGACTACAAAATGTTAGGAATGTAAGGTTCTCTACATGGTACACAATATAAGCCATGGGAAATCTTAGGGCAGATTAGCAGACCATACTTACTGTACTAGACATTTGCATTGGTTGGTTTAGTTTTGTACTGAATCTACCAATAAAATGGCCAAGATCAACTTCATTTAATTCTCACTGCATAGAACTTTAACCACTAGGCTTTGCCACAAAGCAACTTTTATAAATGTCCAAAATTATGACTCCATAAGGGAGACACATTGAGAGGAACCGGATGGGAAAAAGTGATTGTTCAGCATGGGAATCCCAGTCATCAGGACAGTGTAAGCTGATTTTGCATTCTACCAGTTTCCTAAAAACAGAAGTAAACTTTTTCGCAAAAGTACCGTTTATAAACATTTTCCCCCCTCATCGTTGTTAATCCGAGTTAATATTTTAGCTAAACCTGCCCAACATATTCAGTTGTGCACATGGGATTATATACTTTACAATTCAGCCCCTCAACTTAAAGGGATAGTTCAGGGTTCCTTCCAAGTCTGTCTTAAATCTAAATTGAGGCATGTACAAGAACACCACAGGAATTGGTTGTGTAACAAGTATAAGTCAAGTAATTGGGGTCATATTCCACAACCCTTGTGCCATGAAAAAAAAATGCCTTTAAAAGTTCATCCGAGACTCGTATGAAGCTGGAACTAGCCGTATGGGGAACTGGCAGTACGACTAACTGGAAATAGCCATAATGCTATTTTTGGGGAAAGAAAAGAGCTATATTTGTATTCAAAGATACAACTTTGAAAGATACCAGTGGAAAAAGCTTCATACGAGTCTCTGCTGAACTTTGGAATACATTTTTGCACAGAAGATGGGTTGAAGAATTCAGCTTAATTACTTTAATTGGAGAGAAAAAAAATTCTTATTTTCTTATCACAATTCTTTTGTGTGGCAATTCATGTGTTTGTTACACTGACTGCAACACTAATTTTTTAAAATAATTTTCTTATTTATATACATATTCCTTTAAGATAAAATGTTGCAGTTACTCTATGATCCTACAGGTGGTGTGTTCTAAATTATTCACAGCACAGCGTCCTTGTGGTAGGTGCAAAATATTTGTAAAGTTTGTTTGGAATTGTAGCATTGTAGAATTGTATTTTTTTTTAAATCATATTTAATAGAGTATTTATAAAATCATGATACTAACAGAACCACAATAAAAAAATAGATTTTTTTTAAAATTGCATTGGCACCCAGGTTTTGTGATGATATTCCCGGGTGATCGCATGCTGGCTGACAAACTTCACGGTTGGCGAGCAGAGCAGGAACATTGATAACTATTCAATTGGATTTAAAACGGACTTAAAAAAAATATCCCTTTTAATAAATGTAAAAAAAATGTAACACATCCATAAACTACAGCAATGCACCGTGTAAAAAGCTTTAGCAGGCGTTCTATGATTGCAAAACCCTTACCCAACCAAAGCACTTACCCAAACCCAATTTCCCTTTTACACAAGATTCAATAACCACTTCTCTCACAGCTCATAAGGCGCCTTCAAAGCTGATTCCCAAAGAAGTACATCATCCTAAGAGCCCTCTCTTTCAGTCTCCATAACACATGCATCATATCAGCTCTGCTCATGAAAAAAACAAAAGCCAAGATCAATAGCAAGCCCTCATAGCTGTCCCTCAGAGACACATCAACATCAGCAGCTTCACAGTAACCTGACACGATGGCGCTCAATGTCAACCTGTCCGCTATTACAGCATGGCCAGGATCAGTAATGATTGCAGAGTAGAAGACAGACAGATGCTGCTTAATTGCTTTAGCTGCAATATATACCAGTCATGTCTCTTTACAGGATGATGCTGTGTAGCGCCAGTGGTATATTTGTGCATGTGGGAAATGGATCACGTATCTGAGGTATGGATGCTGTATTTCCAGATAAATGTGAATGTGACACTGTTCACACTGTAAATAAACTAGTGGAAACAATACATCATTGTTTTGCATTCATACACACCAGTACACAAGATGTTGTAGTCAGGGTTATTGTGAACCACCCCATTCCTCAAATTATGACACTTGGGAAATACTGCTAAACAAACACACCTTGACTCTGCAGAAGTGGAATGAGAAAGTACGTAACTGACAGTGGCATCTTTATTACTCCAAAACCATAAAAGATTAATAGACGAAAAGAACAGTGTGTCGATGCAAACGAAGTTGCCACCGACAACGGGTTCCTCACAAAGGCTGTCTGTCACCTGCTGTCTCCAAATGCTGCAATCTGTTAACCCTAGAAATGTATCACAGAACCAGGTTCTAACAAAGAACAGCAAAAACTGAACACTGTACAATTTTTTTTTAAGTAATAAATAAATAAATAAATAAACGTTTTAAAACTTAGTTTAGGGATAAAGTCATAATGACTGTGTAAGGTGGGATGTGACAGGATTGGATAGAATAAAGTGCTGATGAGAATGCTTTCACAAATATCAACAAATTGATCTGTAACCATTCTGGAATTCTGCTCTAACTTGAATTAGTCACACAATCATACCGGACCTCATCTCCCATAATACTATTCAATCGTATCCATCCCAATAACATTCAATTTCTTTCAAAACAATCATACCCGATTCCACATCTTCATATCCCATCCAATGCTATCAAATCCAACACAATCACATTACTTCAACTCTCTTTCAACTTCACAATCACAACTCTATTCAATCCCATCCCTTCCTATCCAACTCAATGCTATCCAATCCCATCCTCCACAATCCTACTAAATCCCATTAAATACAAAGCTATTCCGTCCCATCCAATGCCATCTGATCATATTCAATCCTTTAATCCAATCATATCCCATCCCAGGCTATCCAATCCTACCCATTCCAATCCTATCCCATACCATCATACTGCATCTTATCCTACCCCATTCTGTTTTTTCTCACTCAATTCTCTCCAATGCAATCTTATTCCGTCCGCGCCTAATGTATCTTATCCCAGGTTTTAACAACAGGCATGGTTTAAATAAATCTAGACATCAGTCTAGTTCCATAATAAGCAATCGAGAGGAAACAATATCAAGGAAAATCTTGAGGAAGCAACCATAGGATAGGAACCAACAGGAAATCATTCTCCTTTGGATTGCATAGGATAGTGGGACTGTTCTATGGTCGAAAAGTAATTGGAAAGGGATATTGGTGTTTAGTCATACTGTGATCCAGTTCAGATGGGCTTGCTCAAGTGAAGTCTAGCACTGTTTGACTGCAATGAGGAAGCAAATCAACCTTAAATCAACCCAATTTAAGAGAGTGAATCCTATCTGCTATATATTATGGCTAACAGGCAACATGAAGTGGAGCTAAAGTGCTGCAGAAATACAATTCTGGATATCAGGACTGAAGAACAGTAAGGACATGTTTAAGAAAAAGGAAGCACTAGAACGAGCGTGGGTTTGGACATGTGGGAAAGTGTTGGCGTGTGGATGTCCGGTACAGTTTGGCATCAAAGATTCGTTTCTCCTAATGAGATGCCTATTGTTGTTGCCCAGAACCAGGTTAGTGTTTGGAAGGGTTTTATTTATTTATTTATGTTTACATAATTCATAACTTAATATAGCAGATATTCATTTAAAAAATATATATACTTTCTCTGCAGCAGTTTGCTGGTTATACTTCTGGACTGAAGATTATGCAAAAGCAGTGTTTATGTACAGCATGTGTATATGTGTAGGCACACTGACAGGCTTCCAAAATCCAACATGGCAGCTGCCTTATGTATTCTACAACAAATTATTGCCATAAAGTTCAATTCATTCAGCAATAAAGTTGATGATTTGCATTGGAAAATGGCTAATCCTTGTCTCTTTCTATTTTGTCTAACAAATGCATACAGCAGTAACTATGGCAACACTTAATATGAAGAAAAACTGCTCTAAAGATAAAAGTTTCTTTTCAGGTCACATTGGAACAAAATGATATACAGTGCACAATTATGGTTCTGCTCATTTGGTGATCTTACAAGCACGAAAGAAAATTTCCTGATCGGGGAGCGTGCACGAAGAGAAAACACACACACACTGTCCACCATTTCTCACGCCCTCTCTTTACATAGCAACACGTTCAGAGCTGTTAAATTTGTTTCACACTTACTTTGTCTCAGTGAGGGAACTGCTGTCACGTCTGTTAGATCTTCATCCCCTCCTTAAGCTTGTGACTCTTTAACGATGCTGATGCTATAGAAATAGAGAACACACACGCACGCACACACACAGCATAATAGAAGAATTGGTCAAGAGGAAGATCATACAGAGATGTGACGATAGACAGTGTTCATTTACTGCCACTTGAAATCTATTACCTCAAGCATTGACCATTTTTCCAAGATACTACATGATTATTAGATTTAACCAATAAGGACTAAAATGCCACAAAAGGGATATTATATTGTTTTCATGACCTCCAAAATCAAACCCTTTAAAATGTGTATCCTATGCAGTGTTAAAATATCGAACAAA
>QNUK01000221.1:832500-885000 GCA_013621035.1 Clarias magur
TATGATTTATTGCCACATCCCACATAGAGTCTGATTTAACCAGTTAGTCAGGAACTCCTTTAATAGCCCAAACATACGGAAATGGCCTCGCTCCAAGTCATTTCCACATGTTTGGGCTATTAAAGGAGTTCCAGCGTGCCAGAGGTGACGTAGGCAGATTGATCATATCATTGGCATATTGAGTAAACCTTCTACCTTGATGGTATCCAAGCACTAGTGAAGCACTGTAGAGATACAGTAAGTGCATTAGTGCAGCAGAGGATTTTTTTTGTGTGTGTGTAGAGGAGAATTTCAGTACAGTGGGGAAAATAATTATTTGATCTTCTGCAAATTTTGTAAGTTTGCCCACTTACTAAAGAAATGAAGGGTCTCTAATTTTCAGCGTGGGTTTAGAGAAAGAATATCAATAAAAATCAAGAAAAAAACACATTATACTCTACAGTATAAATGTTAGAAATTAGCTATTTAAAAAGTATTTGATCCCCCACCAACCAACAATAATTCTGGCTCCCTCAGGCTGGTTATTTGCTGGTTGTTTGCTCCTAAATCCTAATTATGTGTATAAAAGCCACCTGTTCACAACATTTCTATCTTCCATTCAAACCTCACAGCCATGGGCAAGACCAAAGAGCCGTCAAAGAGCAATGTCAGGGACAAAACTGTAGACCAGCACAAGACTGGAATGGGCTACAAGACCATCAGAAAGAAGCTTGGTAGAAAGAGGACAACTGTTGGAGTAATTATTCGCAAATTGTTCTGGAGCTTCATGCAAGATTTCTCCCCATGGGGTAAGGAGGTCATGAGAAAAATAAGGGGTCAGCCCAGAACTACATGAGGAGATTGGGAATGATCTCAAGGTACAGTAGTTGGGACCAGAATCATCAAACAAACCATTGGCAACATGTTGGTCCATTGGTAACACACAGGTCTCCCTCCTCAAGAAGGCACATGAACAGACCTGTCTGAAGTTTGCCAATGAACAGATAAGGAATTGGAGACAATGCTGTGATCAGATAAGCCAAAAATCGGGCTCTTTGGGAGCAACTCAACTTGCTGTTTTTGAAGGAAGAACAATGCTGACGATGACCCTAAGAACATCATCTCTACAGTCAAGCACGGAGGTGGAAACATCATGCTTTGAGGCTGTTTCTCTGCTAAAGGTACAGGAAGACTCATAGTCTCCAGACAGTAATCCTATCGATTCAATTTAAGGAAGGAGCTGAAACGTCTGGTTGCAAGGGAACAGGCAAAAAACCTTAAGGATTTTAAGGATCCAAAATCTGAAACATCTTACAGTACCTCTGTGCTTGCTAAGAACGGTCTCGCCACAAAGTTCAAAGTACTAAGTTGTTTTTCAAATACTTATTTTACTCATTCAAATGCGAATCAATTTATAACCTTTGTATCATGTTCTTTTTCTGGATTTTTGATTGATATGCTGTGTCTATCCTTTACAATAAAGTTAATTATAAAAATTATAAAACCTTAATTTCTTTGAAATTGGGCGAAAATCTGCAGGAGACCAAATAAATATTTTCCCCGCTGTACATAAAGAATACAGCCTGTCGGCATTGGCATGTCTCAAAAATAATTACTTTAAGATTAAGTAAAAATGAAAACATATTCATTAGTATTCACTGTTGTTCTTTTTTGTTTCTGTCCCACTCTTTTTTTCCCTTCTTTTTTTTTCCTTTGGCACCACGTTTGCTCAAAATGCATTTGACACAGCTCCAAAGGTATGTTTGTTCACATCCCGTTGTAAAAAGGTTTGCAATCTCCCAGTCTTTATTTGTTAATGTTGTTGTTTTTTTTCCTCTTCATTCTTTTGGTTTCCCATTTTGAAAGTAATAGTTGTAGAGTTGTGATGGTAGTTGCTCTAACCCCCGTGCAATCACCCTTTGTGTGTTCATTTGGAAATGCTCAATCTCTAGTATGAAATAATGCTGTTAAATCATATATAATCTTCCTGACTGTTTCAAACTTCTGACGAACTGCAGACTTTCATAACTGTTTAATAATTCTCTACTTACAGACTGTTGCCTGACCATATCAACAACATAAGCATACTGTAGCACTTCTCTTGTGTAGGGTCATGGGGGCTTAGGACTTATCCCAGGGAGCTCAGGACAACAGGCCTGGGCCAACCCATCTCCAGGCACAAGCACATGCAGAGTAGGCTATTAGGCATTCCCGAACTGTCAGTAGTGTGTGTGTGTGTGTGTGTGTGTGTGTGTGTGTGTGTGTGTGTGTGTGTGTGTGTGTGTGTATGTGTGCCCTACAATGGAATGAGGGAGGAAACTGATGAAACCCTACACAGTCTAAAAGTGAGGAGACAGTGAGAGAGACATTATGGTAAAATTATGGCACCTACTGGTACAAGACACTGACACTAGAGACCCCTTTCATTAATGGTACATAATTTCCACAGCACTCGAATATGTTAAGGTTCAGGGTTTCTATGCATAATAAATGGCAAATACATACGAGATTTCATACAATGTTTGGATTCTAGAACAATATTGGATTTCATGACACATACATGCCAATATCGAAAGGAGGATTATTTCATAATTATTCAACGGAGGTCACTGCATATTTTAAACACCTTCATCATTGTTTTAGAAATAAAAAATACGGACCATCATAAGGTGCTTGGTAGTGTGACGTGAAATCCACTCACCCCTCGTTGCAGGAATACGTGATGACGCCTTTGTAAACAATCTGGTTGAAGTCGGCGTTTCCGTTCTGAGGCGATTCAGGAACCGGACAGCGCTTTACTGAACGGGAACATCACAGCATAATAAAACTCACACCATAGGAACATGTGGTGTGCAACGTGCAACTGATTCCGTGCCTTTGTACTGATTATTGCTTATATAAACCTGCCTTGTGTGGAGGAATTTCAAAGAATGCTTGAGAAGTTGAGAGCTGAAACTGGTTTTGTGAGTATGACAACACTGGGAGAAACACAAAAGTCTGTGTTTACAGATGTCTGGGAAAGTAAACACGGCAAGGCCTGACATGACTGCGCTATAAGTAGAGTGGGATCAAAGGTTTTAATGCGTATAATATGTGTGTCACATGTGCGCGCGTGTGTGTGTGTGTGTGTGTGTGTTCTGTTGCAAAAGAATTTATCTGATCCTGGTTTTAAGGAATGGTTTACATTGTTTGAGTAAATAAGGGATACAACTTATGTGCTGTTTATAGGGAAATAATCAACGCCTGGGTGGTTTGATGCTCTGAAGCTGATTCCTATAATAACACCTCCAAAGGTAACGTCATTTATAACTTTGGTATCACAGCAAACTTGCCATAAACCTGTATAGCCAATAAATAAACCGATAAATGACCAATTTCTTGAAGAAAGCAAGACTGTGTCTCTTTGTTGAATGATTTCCAACTAATTGAATTCGTAGCGTAATTATAGTACCAGGCATTCGGGCACACCTTCTATGGGAATATCATTTTTTTCTACAGTCTAGAACAATACTGGAGATTTCAAAACTATAAAATAACACATATGGCATTAGGTAATTAAGTAACAACAACCGTAAATTGTTACACGAAGGTCAGCTGTTCTGGAATAGTTCTTGCAAGAACAGTAATGTCAAGTAATGTTTTGCATTTGCAAAACCCATCAAGCACCATGATGAAACTGTCTCTGGCAGGAGTAGCTCAGTGGTTAAGGCATTGGACTATGGTTCAGAAGATCCCAGGTTCAAACCTCACAACCACCAAGTTGCCACTGTTGGGCCCTTGAGCAAGGCCCTTAACCCTCAATTGCTCAGATGTAATGAGATTTTAAAAAATCTAAGTCACTCTGGATAAGGGTGTCTGCCAAATGCCTAGATGTAGATGTCTCTCATGAAGACCTTGCCAGGAAAGCAAGACCAAAACTTACCTCTGCTGCAGAAGTATTTCAAGTTACCAGCCTCAAAAATCACCAATTAACCAACAGCACCTCAGGTTAGACTCACTATAAAGGCTTTAAAGAGCATCAGCAGCAGAAACATCTCAACATCAACTGCTCAAAGGTTTTTATTATTGCAGATTTTGGACGCCTTCAGCATTTTTGACAATGTATAAAGAAAAAAGAAAAAAATCCGGAAAGACCATGGAACTAGAAGGCGTATCCAAACTTTTGATTGGTGGTGTAGATCATTATTTATAGTAACAGGGGCAGTGGTATCTCAGAGGGTTAAGGAAATGGGTTACTGATCAGAAGATCAGCGGTTTGAACCACAGCTCCACTAGGTTGCCACTGGTGGGCCCTTGAGCAAGACCATTAACCCTATCTGCTCCATATACATACATACACATACAGTATCATGGCTGGTCCTGTGCTCTGACCCCAGTTATGCTGGCATACACGAAGAAAAAAGAAAGAATTTCACTGTGCAGTAATTTATATGCGACGAATAAAGTCTTACCTTAACGTAATACTCTGCAAAAATCCTATTCCACCCCTCATTTCAGCATATTTTGCTTCAAAACAGTCAGTTTGTCTTGTATTTTTCATATTGCTTTGATGAATAGTTTAAACACACTGCCAATGCATAGGGGGGAAAAAAGCATGATGGAACAGAATCAGTCATGGATTGACCTCCTCGAAACCCCCCCGATCTCAAGATTATTGCAGCGGTGTGGGATCATCTTGACGGAGAACAGAACAAAAGACCGGAGAACTATTCCTGAAGACTACTCAAAGAAAATAAAAGCTTGACTAAGAGAGTTCAGGCTGTGTTGAAGATTAATGGTGGTCATACCAAATATTGACATTAAAGCTTGTTAGAATTATACAGACTCTCTTTTCGTTCCTATACGCTGTATTTATGTTTGCACATGGTGCAATAAATCACTGGTCCTGAACTCGTTTACCTTGAAATTTATGTAAAAAATGAGGAGTAGCTCAGGACTTTTGCACTTTCGCTTAATCATTCCATTTATATATAATTTATTTGATTGTTTTTTACAAATGAAAGTAATAGATACAAGTCCTACTGTAATCCTGTAATACTCTCATTTTTGGACACAGTTTGAGGGATTTGTATAGAGAAAAGATTTTGAATGGGAATCCACATCTAAAGTATCTTTATGTATCAGGCTGATCAGTTGTCTAGTTTGTGTAGTGGTTGTGTAGATAGTTGTGAAGTGTGCTGTATCTCACGGGAGCACGTCAGGCCGCGCTCGGTCCACTCTCCATTCGTTTTGCAGACTATTTTGCGGGAGCCTCCTTGGCTCGAGTAGCCCTGCTTGCACGACAGTGTAACCTCCTGCCCCGGCTCGTAAAACAGCTGTCCTGCACTCAGCTCTGAGCCGTCCTCCTCAGGAGGTCTTTGGCACACTGGAACACCCACAACACAGCACAATACAACACACACCATGCCATACAACTCAGTAAGACCAGTAACATCTGGCAACTTACACAATGTCAACATCACCATAGAGAACTGTGTATGCTTTTATCGATGCTAATTCATTCTGTGCAATTAACATAGTTGTGAACATAACACACTGAAATCCTTAATATCGAAATTTTCATTTCATCAGTTGTCAAGTTTCATAAATAAATCTCTACTCTTGTGAGTGATTCATTAACCGGTAGCCATAAGTAAAAGTTACACAACACTGTTAAAAGAGCACTTCGGCAGCTTTTAAGTAACACTAGGGCTGCACTGCTGTGATCCATAGTACTTGTATCATACTGTAGTGAGTGAAAGAGAGAGAGAGAGAGAGAGAGAGAGAGAGAGAGAGTATGGAAGTTGGGCATTTTATCCACTTTGGAGCTCTATTTCTGGCTAAAATTATGCCTTAGGGGCTGCTGTTATGTTATAATTCATAATTTCCCCTTCATTCATTGAAATAAATAATGAAATTCATATCCAACTTTGTTCACTCTGCTTAAATTGAGCTTGCACTTTTTATACAGTATACATTTACCATGGAACTTACTAGTCCACCTGACACAAAGTTATTACTGTATGTCCTATTACCCTCTATCTTAGAAGGGCTGAAATCAACTTAAGGTCAACAAAAAATAATTTTATGCACGTAATTAAAGAAATTATATTATATGATATTATATTATATGATATTATATTATGTTATATTATTATTTATATTATATTATATTATTATATTATATTATATTATATTATATTATATTATATTATATGTATATTGTCACTGTCGCCTTGCACCTCCAGGTTTGATTCCCGCCTCGGGTCTGTGTGCATGGAGTTTGCATGTTCTCCCCGTGCTTGGTGGGTTTTCTCCAGGTAATCCAGTTTCCTCCCACAGTCCAAAGACATGCAGATTAGGATGATTGGCGCTCCCAAATTGCCCGAAGTGAATGGGTGTGTATATGTGCCCTTCAATGTTTTGGCACCCTGTCCAGGGTGTACCCCGTCTCGTGCCTTAAGCCTCCTGGGATCGGTTCCAGGTCAAGCGGTATAGACGACGAGTCTACAAAAGTCTACAAAGGGTAATGCACATGCAGGGCACAAACTAGAGGGCAAACTACAATAAAAAACAAGAAGAGAAAACTCTATCATGGTAACTACTGACTTTGTCTGGTTAGTATTTGGATGGAAGTCCATCTGGAAAGGAAAGGTCCTATAGGGCGAGACAGTTGTTTAATGGTTAGTACTGTTGTACTGATAGTTGGCGCTTGGCGGTTTGCTCTGGTCTGTGGGGGGCGGAGTTTGCCTTGGAGCTTGTGTAAGTGTGTGCTTGTATACTGCAGTTGGCACCCCATAACCCAACGCATGAAAAGTACATAAATTGATTTAATTGTGTGGATAATGTAATTTTGTACAAATTTTGAGGGTAATAGGCCATAAGAACTTTGTGTCAGATGTACGTATACATTTCATTTTTATGCATTAAAAAAACTGGAAAGTAGTTTATCGTAATTGGCCAGTTTGTATATACGAAAACTCCGTGAGATGGCAATAGGAAGAAACCCTGAGAGGAACCAGACTCAAAAGGGAATCCATCCTCAGACAGCGGGAATTGATTTGCAGTCATATTGTGGTGTATGACTGCAACTTTGCGTGAACCTCAACTGATATGATAAGAGCATCTGCTTAAATGTAATGTAAATGTAAATGTATGTTAGGAGGCTGGAAGTTCAGTATAGCAGGAAAGGTGATCAAGTGAAGTCCACTTTTGTTAATAGATAATAGATACAGTAAATCGATAAACCGTCTCCAAGATTCGTCACAATAAAAGTGGTTTTGTTTGAAGCTTCTGTATACAGCATGTAAATGACTTTCTGCTGGTGTCTCATGGAAACGCTATGGAAATCACTCGCCAAAAACGTTTATGCGCCAGATCTTCAAGAATCAACTTGGTTTGCTCATTAGGGATCCTTATAGGTCTGAATTCAATGTTTCTCCGATACGAACTGTAAATCTATATTTCAAATCTATATATCATACATTTCTATAACTGTTCTGCTTTGTTTTCCTAGTTAATACTGTTACAAAAGCCTAGCTACTTAGCACTCATTAAATACCCTGAGTCAAATCATTCAATCAGAAGTTTAAAAATGCTTTACTTTACCATTGTCTGTCGTTACCGCCGTGAGCAGACAGGCGTGACATGTAAGCAGAAGGCACCACCGAAAACCTGGACTCATCCTTATTTGTTTTGAGCGCTTTTGGTTTGCTGATCTGGACTACATGCACTTTTTTCTCAGCTGTGTGTAGATGTTTTTTGCTCGAACATGCTGGGGGAGGTGATGGAGAAACAGGGCTGTCGTCATTTACCAGCAGGAGGAAAACTCTGACCTTCTGCATATTTGTATACTCCCTTCCTCGTCCCTCGACTCTTTCGCATTCAGGTCGTTCCGGCCATTAGAACTTCAGTGGACGACTGTCGTAATCACTGTTTTGCAACATCTGTTAGAGTGCTTAATATCTTTATTACAAAGGAAACGAAGAAATCAGGTAATAAGTATTTGTGTTCCTGTGCTGCTGTGTGTTATTTGGCTGTTCTGGCATTTGTCATGTGATCCAAATGCCAAATCTGTCCTGAGCTCAAAGGTCAGAGCAAGAAGTTTGTTCAGAGTAGAAATGAAACACATGTTTTTGTTAACGTTCAAGTTGAATTTGTATTTCAGATCTTTATTTTTTTTTTTTTTTTTAAAGAATATAAGGAAATGGTAAACATTTTATTATATTAAATTTAAAGGGGACAAAAGCAGATCTAAAGACTTGTCCAACATGGTGGCAACTCTAATGTTACAACACACACCAATGCAAATATTTATTTGATCTATTTCAATCTATTGATCTAAAAAAAAATCTATAAACCCTACACCAAAACTGATACCCCCAGTCCACTGAGCTGGAGTTGCTACAGAAATAGACGCCAACTAAAGACATAGAACATATGTCCTGCTTGCACTCTCACATATACTGTACACAGATACACTGCGGTCGGAGGAGCGTACCAGCGTGTGAACCTCCACCACTTTGTTTTCTCCAAGGTGAAGAGAAATAACATTCGTGTAATCCTCTTGTAATTAACACACATCAATCGAAAGCTGCACGCAAATGCACAGTATTATGCAAAGAGGAAAATACAGACCGGTATTTACTCTACAGTGACATTCCAATATTTGCATTGAGTTTAATCATGTAATACTTTTGTTATTCATAAGAACGCTCAAAGACAAACATGATTAAGGGAAAATTGCATGTGTGCATGCAAGAGACCGAAGAGAAAGAGAAGGAAAGATATAGAGAGATTCGGAATCATACATGCAGCACACCCCCACTTTATATTATATTCATCATCTTTACTTTTCCCTTTTTTTTTTATTCACAAATACAATATGTGGGGCGTTAAAGTCAAACTGGGATGAAATTTGGTGTAAAACGGATTGAGATACACAAAAGACTATAAGCATGGTGATGAGACTCTCAGCTGCGGTAAAATCTTAGAATTGTGAAAATGTTTTAATTAAGGCTGAGAATGACGATCCCGCATGAGGTGGTCAAAAAATTATTCATATACTAATATATATATATATATATATATATATATATATATATATATATATATATATATATATATATATATATCCATGTTTTTCCCTATATAATGCACATACATAATAATATACACACATGGACAAAATTGTTGGTACCCTTCGGTCAATGAAAGAAAAACTCACAATGGTCACATAAATAACTTTAATCTGACAAAAGTAATAATAAAATCAAAAATCTATGAATGTTAACCAGTGAAAGTCAGACACTGCTTTTCAACCATGCTTCAACGGAATTATTTAAAAAAATGAACTCATGGAACAGGCCTGGACAAAAATGATGGGACCCCTAGAAAATACTGAAAATAATGTGACCAAAGGGACATGTTAATTCAAGGTGTGTCCACTAATTAGCCAGTAATCAGCTTTCATTCAATCGACTTTTATTGGTTAACATTCATAGAATTCTTATTTATTATTACTTTTGTCAGATTAAAGTTATTTCTGTGACCGTTGTGAGTTTTTCTTTCATTGACCGAAGGGTACCAACAATTTTGTCCACGTGTGTGTATATATATATATATATATATATATATATATATATATATATATATATATGTAATTCCCATATCTCTATATGGTTTATATATGGTATATAATTCCTATATAATTCCCATATCTCTGGGAAATTGGTGACTTTCTCTGTTTAGATTGTAGCAGTAAAGTGATCCATTTGTGATAAGATGATAACAACAACAACAACCACAACAACAACAAAATAGTGAGGCATTTATAGATAAACTAATCACGGAGTAACAGATCCGGAGAGATGGGCACAATCAGAAAACAAGCTATCGAACTTATTTAAAAAGTAATTGTAAAAATGATTAAGAAGTGGGAAATAACAATTTAACATTTTAGATTTTTACGTTTTAATAAAAGGTTTAGCATCATCCATTTGCACTGACTAGTTGTGGCAATGGTTAGCACAGTGGCTTGCCATGGTGTGGGTGTGTATGCATGTGCTCCGGTTTCCTCACACAATCCAAAGTAACTGGCATTCTCAAACTGCCCGCAGTGTCTGAGTGTATGTGCATGTGTGCCCTGCAATATACTGGCATCCTGTCCATGGTGTATCCCACACAAAATCTCACCCCAAAGTACAGGATCTAGAAAATGCCAGGAAAAAAAGTCCATCCTATTCCCCAGATTTGGAAAAAAAAAAAAACCTTAATCTTCCTTCCTCCACGGTCCGATATAATCAATCAAAGATTAAAGAATTGTGAATGAATATAGACAGGCATAACTGCAAGTTATTTCAAGACAAACAATTGAGAAACAGAAGCAATGCTTGCATCATACTCCAGATGCAGGATTTTGGGTTTGTGCAAATTATTTGAAACATGATCAATGAGTACTGCAGCACAACCCATTCATCAGCCTCAAGAATAAGAAAGTAAGGATGAAATTTTGCCAAAGAACGTGCGCGAAAAGACAAGAGCTTCTGGAGAACTGTCATATTTTCAGACGAATTTAAAGCTGATGGTCGACGGTTTGTATGGAGAAAGCCACAGGAGAGGAATTCCAGTCTAACTGCATTAAGGATGCTATAAATTACAGACGAGTCCAGGGCTGTTTTGATCTACTTTCTACATGATCTCATGAACTCAGATAAATCGGTGAAGAATCATTCAAGCAGCAGAAGTAGATTTTTTAAATCATGACCTGAAGCAACCTGTCACTTTTTGAGATAAAACTTCCCGAAGCCTTGACCTGAACCCCACAGAGTATTTATGGGATGCAGTGGAGAAGTTTGCGAATTATCAATGTACCAGTGTGGATGAAACAGAAAGCAAAAAAAAAAAAAACTTCCACAACTTGAAAATTGGCACCAGAATTACAAAAGTAGTAAAGAACATTTATTAATAATATAACTCGGGTTGACGGATGATGATGATGATGATGATGATGATGGAGGTGATGGTACAGTTTTATTATTATTATTATTATTATTATTATTATTATTAGTAGTAGTAGTAGTAGTAGTAGTGTTGTTGTTATTGTTGTTGCTGCTGCTGTAGTTTTTAAAACTTACTAACCATCTTATCCGTAGCTGATGATTATATTAATAATAATAATAATAATAATAAAACTGCACCATCATCACCAAAATGGTACATTATTATTATATTATTATTATTATTGTTGTTGTTGTTGTTGCTGCTGCTGCTGTAGGTTTTTTTTTAAAACTTGCTAACCACTTTGTCCATAATATGTTGATGATGATGATGATCATTATCATCATCATCATCATCATCATCATCATCATCATCAGTTGGTGGTACAATTGTATATTATCATTATTATTATTATTATTATTATTATTAGTAGTAGTAGTAGTAGTAGTAGTAGTAGTAGTAGTGTTGTTGTTGTTGTTGCTGCTGCTGTAGTTTTTTAAACTTACTAACCATCTTATTCATAAGTTGATGATTATGATGATATTAAATTAATATTAATAATAATAATAATAAAACTGCACCATCATCACCAAAATGGTACATTATTATTATTATTATTATTATTATTGTGTTGTTGATGTGTTGCAGGTTGCTAACCACGTTGTCCATATATGTTGTCATGGTACATTATTATTATTATTATTATTATTAGTAGTAGTAGTAGTAGTTAGGTGTTGTTGTTGCTGCTGCTGTAGTTTTTTGACTTACTAACCATCTTACCCAATAAGCTGCTGATGCTGATAATAATAATAATATGATGGTACAGTTGTATTATTATTATTATTATTATTATTATTATTATTATTATAGTAGTAGTAGTTAGTTGTTGTTGTTGTTGCTGCTGTAGTTTTTTAAACTTACTAACCATCTTATCCATAAGCTGATGATTATGATGATGATGATAATAATAATAATAATAATATTATTAAAACTGCACCATCATCACCAAAAAATTATTATTATTATTATTGCACCATCATCACCAAAATGGTACATTATTATTATTATTATTATTATTAGTAGTAGTAGTAGTATTGGTGTTGTTGTTGCTGCTGCTGTAATTTTTTGACTTACTAACCATACTTACACCAATAAGCTGCTGCTGCTGATAATGGTAGTCGTGATGATGGTACAGTTTTATTATTATTATTATTATTATTATTATTATTATTATTATTATAGTTGTTGTTGTTGTTGTTGTTGTTGCTGCAGGTTCTTTTTTAAACTTGCTAACCACTTTGCCCATAATATGTTGTTGATGATGATGATGGTACAGTTGTATATTATTATTATTATTATGGTTGTTGTTGTTGTTATTATTATTATTATTATAGTTTTTGTTGTTGCTACTATTATTATTATTAATACTATATGTTGTTGTTGTTGCTGTAGTCAGTATTTAAACAGTATGAACGGTATATATCCGGTCCACCCGTTGAGCCCGCGCTCCTGGGTGACTCTAATCCCCCCCCCCTCCCCCCCGCCCGGTTGCAGTGCTGCTCTTCGGCCGCCGGATGTCGCTCCCTGCACGCTACGTGGCCTCGCGCGCCCCTATCCCTCCCATATGAGCGGAGCGGACCGTAGTGACGTCACCGCGGGCGCCAGGAAGAAGCGGAGGGTTACGGCACGCGCTGTCACCGTTGTAGAAGTAGCGACGAGTAGAGGAGAAGGGCGCGCGAGACCGTGCTGAGTTCCGTCTCCGGAGTCGCGCGAGCCTGTTGCACTACGCTGGAAACCTAACACGCACACATACACACACACACACACGCGCGCGCGCGCGCGGGCACACACTGAACTGACAGCAACTTTGTGTGAGCTGCAGGCGGAATTCGACTGTTTCCACTTTGTTGAGTTGTTGCCCAGTGCCATGGCTGATGTCAGCGACTCGTCCTCCACCTCGGACGTGGCGAACCGGTTCGCCCGAAAAGGCGCGCTCAGGCAGAAGAACGTCCACGAAGTGAAGGACCACAAATTCACCGCGAGGTTCTTCAAGCAGCCGACTTTCTGCAGCCACTGCACCGACTTTATCTGGTCAGTAGCTCGTGCACGACTTCCCTCCGCTCCCTGCAAACTCTCGGAATCCAGCTGTCAGGAAGGCAACATGTAGAGATTGCACTTGCACCTTCTCCGGCCAGAACGAGTTGCACTTTGTTTGGAAACAACTTTCAGGAAGCGTTTGGTAATTTAATGAGGAGGAGGAAAAAAAAATCTGTAGAGTTTTACATCAAGGCTTTAAACTTGAACTTGTGTGGGTTAGATATAGTATGTTCCATGCACTCAGTGTAGGTGTGAGTGTGTGGGTGTGTTCCTAATTGTCTGGTCATGCATTACAATACTGTATGAATTCCCAGGTGTTCTGTGTGTTTCCTGTTGTTAAGTGTGTTCTGGGTGTCCGGTGTGTTCAATGTGGGTTTATGTATTTTGTTGTTGTGGGAGCTCCCAAGTGTTTGTGTTGCATACATTCTTGGTAAGCTTCCCAGTAGTCCGTGTCCAGCTTGCATCCTGTGTGTCAAAGGTTTTCCGTGGTCTGTCCTAACGTCTTTACGCGTTCCATGAAAACGTTGTGCATTATGCATTGCAAGTGTACAAGAGTTCCAAATATGTTCTGCATATCCTTAGTGCATTTTCTCTCTCTCGCTCTCTGTAATTGTCCAGATGTAGAATTCCAGTTACCCCCATGATGTTCTGAATGTCTTGGCCGTTTTCACTGTTGTGTCTTTTCCAATCCCTTGAATCTAAACACTTTGGGTGGTTCTTGAATTTTGTATGCTACAGATGTTTCGTTCTTCCTGTATGTCTGGCGTATCCCGCTGTCACTATTCCAGACATTCCATTCCAGATACAATGGACATTCCGTGGGTTCTGGGTGTATTCCAGACCTTGCCAGTATTCCATGCATCGTAGTGTTTAGAGTGTCATTCATTTTGTACAGTATCACCCATAAATTAGTATTTTTCGGTATTCCGGAATTTCTTTCCAGGAATGCCATGCATATTGAGGATTTTATGATGAATGCATTAGAGTGTTAAAGGTCAAAGGGTTACTGTCAGGGTGTTTTAGACATTCTGGGTGGTGCAGGTTTGCCATTCAAGCCCATGTTCCATTCCAGGCACAACTGACATTCAGTGGGTTCTGGGTGTATTCCAGGCATTGTCAATATTTTATGCATCCTGGTGTTTTGTACATTTTGTGCAGTTTGTTCAACATATTAGGTGCATTCTGAGAAATTTCTTTTTTTTTGGTATTCCGGAAAAATCCTGAAAGAATTATGATGGCAGAGGTCAAAGAGTTACTGTCGGGATGTTTCGGGCAATCTGTGTTTTCCAGGTTTTCCATGAAATCCTGTAGGTTACACAAGGTCTGTGTATTCCAGATGTTATTCAGTGCATCGTTAATTGGGTATACCCCTTACCCAGGGACACAGCGCACTCCGTGTGTTCCTAGGTCCCTTACTGTACGTCATTGTGGTCTACCGTTAATAAATTCCCATAACCTCTGATTTTCAGATGAACCACAGAGCATTATTAATTTCCCCTGCTATTTATTTATTTATTTGTATTTTATTTTAGTTTGAGGTTTTTTTTTTTGTGAATGTTGTGAGCACAGTGTTATGTTTGCTTTCTTAGTAACTGGAACTGTCAAGTAAAGTTTTGCCATTCATCAAAGTTGATGGCAATTTTTTTTCCTTACGAAATTTTGGGCAGGATTTATTTATTTATTTATTTATTTATTTATTTAAGCATGCTGACATTTTGACAGCTCAGACTCAAGTTAAACAATCACGTCTCTTTAGCATTCTTTATTTCTGCTTGCTTTGTTAATGACAATGATAAATCCATCTACCAGAGGGTCTGTGATCAGCCAGCAGCTGCTACAGGTGTGTGTGTATGTCTTAGGATTTTAAGAGTAGTGAGGGACAGGACCCCCATCAGAAAAGTCTTAGCACCCCAATCCCGAATGAGACGCACGATTTGGCACCTCTTTCATGGATCTACGACAAACGATACTGTTGTAGTCATGCACTAAAATCTGCATTATATTTCAATGGGGCAAATTTGGGCAACTTTTCTGCCCCTGGGGCAAAACTTATACCCTCCTGTCGGGTATGTTCTGACACAGCTTGCGACCCTCTTCAAATCCAAGGCTGGAGCACATCAAATATTTGACGTGAATCTGATATCAAATATTTACATCGTTCATTTGCACTGCAGTGTCTTTCTAATCGACTTAGACTGCCTTTGGCAGGGAAGGGAACTGATAGCTAAAAGCCCATTAAAGGATTTGTGAGATCTTGTTGTCTAATGCATTGCTTTCTTCTTGTCATGTGACCGTGTGTTTCTCTCTCTCTCTCTCTTTCTCTCTCTCTCTCTCTCTCTCTCTCATGCAGGGGCTTCGGGAAACAGGGATTCCAATGCCAAGGTAAGCCTGAGATATGGATGGATTGAAGATAAAGCCAAATCCAGCGGACAGCCACAATCATTCATAAATACAACCGGTGTTTGTCCAACCGGGACTTTGACTGTCCAGAATTACAGAATACAATTATAAGAGTAACAACTTTTATTTCTTTATATCACCATGTGCATCACTAAAGAACTTCTCTCAGTGTTCCACTAGTGCTGGGATACCATCAAGGTAGAATGTTTTCTCAGCTCTCTGGAGCCATGATCAGACCGCTTCATGTCAGAATGATTGGCCTCTGAGTAATTCCTTTAATGCCCCAAACATGTGCAAATTGCTTGGAGCGAGTTCAGGACTGCGCAGCGGATGTGGCAGTAACTTTTGGCCGAGTTCCTGTAATGTGCAAGCGGTGCCATCTGGAGGCAAATGCGTCTCCTAGCAAAGTTGGCAACAAATTGGTGCAAGAGTCAGTTCTTAATGGTCAAGCAGTCCACTCGCTGAATGCTTGTGGGAATGACTGTAGTGGACTGTGAGTCACCTTGGTTGAAATTGTCATTAATGGATGTATCGGCTACTTTAAAACGTTTGCACCATTCAGATGTTTTACTGTGGCTCTCATCACCCTACTGTGCTTGAAGTCTTCTGTACATATCAGTAGGATTTATGCCTTCATGTGCAAGAAATTACATGTCTCTATTTGATTTAAAAGAAACTCTCCACTAAGTAGTATCCTATAATGAATTATGTATTGATTACATAGTTAATTTTATAGGTAATTTTTTTGACATCATTGCCATCTTACAGCTCGAGGGTTTGCAATCAGTGTGTCAGACGTTATCTTCCTGTTCTTATGGGTCTCCTCTGGTCTCCAAGAACCTCTTGAAGCAAGCATAGTTGAACTGGAGACTCGGGAATACGCCAAAGTGGGATTAAGTGTGTGACTGTTTGTCTCTGGTGCTTTGTGATGGACTGGTATGATGAGCATGTGGGGTGTTTTTCCATCTTGTACTCAGTGTTGGTACTATTGGATAGGCCCGGAATTCCTTAAGATAAAGTGGATTCTGAGGATGGATGAATTAACGAAAGCATTTGAAACATTATCTGCTGTGTGTGTGTGTGTGAGAGAGAGAGTGTTAGTGAGTGTGTCAGTGTGCGCTCACCTGTGTCGGACCGATTGGCACGCACCGTTACTATTTACACATGCAACAATAGAGAGCGATTTTGTGTCTTTAACATTGACACAAGAGATTACAATGAGTGACAAAGGTGAAATGTTTCACCTCACTGCTTCCCAACACAGAGCTGATTCGCATTAATGGGATTGTCTATTATTCATGATATAACCTTCAGTGATCGGACCGCAAATCAGATTGGTCAGAAGGTGATAGATTTATTTTATATATCTAACGCAGCTAGCACATGTGGTTGCCAAATTCAAGTAAATAGATATCGGGCTAGTGTAGTGCTGTCAAGTCTTTAAAATACGAACAATGTGAAGGCACAGTGACGGTGGAATCTAATGAAAAACCTATTAACATTTTCCTCAGAGGTGTTGTTAAATTAACTTGATTCCATGACTAAATTGACACGGTATTACTAAATACAACTATGTAACTATACTGAATGTAGAATGAGGTCCAATTAGCCGAGGTATTTTAGTGTTGGAAGTAGAGGAATTAGCTATTACATAAGCTTTATGTAATTTAAAGAATTACATCTAAAGTTTCAGAATTAGCTTTTACAATTTTTATAACTAATTAGAACTTTTTACATTTAGCTCATGAATTGTTTTTTTTTTTTTTAGAATTAGCTTAGAAATAATAATAATAATAATAATAAAAAGCTCAGAGTTTTTGCAATTAGCTCATCACTTTGGGAATTAGCTAGTACATTTCACACATGTACCAGAATTAGATGCAAAGTTTTAGAGTTAGTGCAAATGTTTGGAAATTAACTCTGTTGTTTGAGAACTAGCTTAGAAGTTTGGCAAAATTACCTCAGAAATGTTAGGATTACATGTTTAGGAGAAACTTTAGTGCCCAGAGGTTTTGTAGTCAGATGTTTTAAAAAAGTTGGTTTTTCGAAATTACCTCAAAGGTGTTCGAATGACCTCAGAAGCTTGAGAGTTAGAGCAGATGTTCCTGAATTAGCTCAGACGTTGCTGTAGCTTAGAGCATTTGGAATTAGCTCAACTGTTTCAGACTAGGGTGGCCAAAAGTACCGTAAAATACGAAGTCGTTCCGTATTTTGAAGCTAAAAGCCCTGTTCCGTTTTGAACCGATACGAGATGCTATTTGTTCTGTATTTTTGAAAATCAAAGTGAAATCTATGGGAGATAAATATTAGAGGTTGGCTAACTAAGACATGGTGAAAATCCCTCCTCTCCTTCAGCCTGTCTGTCATGGTCTCTACCAAAACCTGAACAGAGAGCACACTTCTCATTGGTAGGGACTTGAAGCCTTATTTCATACTTCTGTTGTGTCTGAAGTTGTTCAGAATAATATATGAACAGTCTCTACACCCCTGAGGGGAAATGGTTTAATGCAGTATTGACTATTAATTTGTTAGTGTGTCATGTCCTGATGCACGTCAATTTAAAAAAAAAGAAAAGAACAGTCTTTTGAAAAAAAGGAAAGAAAAAATTGGTATATAGTTTATTTTCAGAAACTATATACTAAGAAAACTGAGAAAACGGAAGCTTAGGTCTAGTTCGGAAGTCTACTGTATCCTCATGCATTTGCACTCAGGGCTGCTCCTCTTCTTCTTCTGAGATGTCATACGGCCTTCGGAATTCTGCTGTCTCGGAGTCAGTCTGACGTGGACACATGGCCGTTTATTCTGCCCCAGACACAGAGCACAGTACTGATGGCAGCCTGAAACCAGGCTAGCCACTTGGCAAACCATAAACAATGGAGGCATGTTTTGTAATTAATGGCTGCTTAGTGTGTGATTGCAGTCTTGAATGGAGTCTTGGCAGGAGAGCAGTACTGAGCCCTACTGCATAGTCTAGCGTTAAATGGAAGCAGATATCATAACGCAGCAGATCTCAAGAGAGGTCAGGAGTCCACAACTATGGCAACCATTAATGCGGCATGACCGTGTGTGCCTGTTTGTGTTTTGCTCTTCATTTCTCTGGTGACATACAGTAGTGTTACGATTGGGATCCTTGGTAGAAATGATTTGGGCTCTGCGTCAATGAGGAGTAAACCTACCATAATAGCAGGCTTAAATGAAATCACTGAAAAATCTTAGAATTTTTCCCACAAAAATGTGTCAAAGGTACAGTAGGAGGGAATCTGCACACCCCATGGTAATGCATGTCCTATTTGGAAAGCAATATCTGGACAGGGATTTTCTGCAGTTTCTTGTTTTAGTTAAGATACCACCATGCATTTTTTTTTTAATCCATGTCTTCTCTCTCTCTCTGCTTGGTAGTTGTGAACTTGATGGGAGAGTGCCTTAAAAGCGAAATGTGTGGGATTTGGCTACAACTGAATTAGTAAGAAAATCAAAGGAGAAAAAAGGGCAAGGCATTTGTAGAAAATGATCCTTAAACCAACATTCAGAACCTCCAACTGATGTTATAATACTGTTACTGTTATAAGAAATCTGTTACGACTTTCCCCACTGTTTGTTCATGTGTTGTCACGTATATAGTGACAGGACTTCACCTCGCCCAGTCTGTGACTTGGAAGCAACATAAAGGAAAAAAAAATTTTATCAGAAAAAAAAAATCCTAGCTTTAATAGTTTAATACTTACCATGCAAACCTCACTCACTCATCATCTATACCGCTTAATCCTGTATTCAGGGTCACGGGGGGCCTGGAGCCTATCCCAGGAGACTTGGGGCACATGGCAGGGTACACCCAGGACAGGGTGCCAATCCATCGCAGGGCACACAGACATACACACATACACTCACTCATTCACACACTACGGGCAATTTGGGAATGTCAATTAGCTTAACCCACATGTCTTTGAACTGTGGGAGGAAACCGGAGTACCCGGAGGAAACCCACCAAGCACGGGGAGAACATGCAAACTCCATGCACACAGAGACGGGAATCGAGCCTGGCCGGGGATCGAACCCGGACCCTGCCGGTGCAAGGCGACAGTGCTAACCACTACACCACCGCCATGCAAACCTTTTCAATAAAAACCAACAATGTTCATAAATGATTATTGAGATAAAATTTGTTACCTTAATTAATTATGATACTGATTTGAAGTCATATCTCCCAGCAATAATGCAATATTTATCATTTCCCCCCCCCTGAGGTTTCTAAGGTGGCCTAATCAGCTTCAAATAGCTTCTTCCTCAAAATGAAAGTTCCTTATAATAGTGGGTCTCCTATATCAACTTGGAAAAGAACTAATTTATTTGTAGAATGATATTATTAAATATGGTATTAATAAAAATCCCGTACCAAAAACAGAGAGGGAAAAAAAAGCTATGGTCCTTGTTCTTTTTAGTAGATGCATTTACACGGACTCTCATATTCCACTAGTAATCAGAATAACAGCCCAAACAGGACAGTACTGCGTCATCTAAAGCACCTCAGTAGGAACAGTTTGACCTGATTAACATTCAATTTCGGTGTTAATGAGAGGGGAGGAGTAAACCTTTGATAACCTGTTCAATAGGAAAATAATATTCTTGTAAACACCCGAGTTGTCGTTTCTTTTTTCTAAAAAGATGAAAAAAGTAAATACATCCTCTCTGTCTGTTTGTGTAACGTGAGGGTATCATGAGGCGACTTGAGTTTCTGGGAAGTAAATTTTGCTTCCATTCCGGACCAGTAAAATGCGTGAGAACAAACCACTCTTTCCCACCAGTCTTTCTTCCACTGGGTCTCAAGCAGAGGCAAGAGCATCGACTGGCTCATATCTCACATGTACTAGGATGAGTCAAAAATGATCCGCACTCTCGATGTGCAATTTATCTGAACAAGATAATCTTCTTGCTTTTCAATACCTTTTGTCTATCCGTCGACAAGCTTTCGTATTCCCTCGTTAAAGAATGTTTTCGGATGAGCTGCGAGCCACGAATGCACCGCTGTCCTCATTTCTTCATCAGAACTTCATACAGTACATCGCGTCCTCGTAGGGCTGCTTTCAGGGGACCAAACAGGTGAAAGCCCGATGGAGAGAGAGGGATCAGGACTATAGAGAGGATGCTTTAACGTCTCAAAAGGTTTTTGCAGATTGTCGACAGTGTGGGCAGAAATGCGAGGATCATGCAAGATCACAACGCCTTTGGATAGCCGTCCTCTGACTTTAATCTGAAGTTTAGGTTTTAGCTTTTCAATAAGCATTTTGCTGTAACGAGCACTGATGATTGTTGAACCTTTTTCTGGTTAAATGTTCCAGTACTGGCCTCGAGAATCCCAGAAAACTGTAATCATTCTTGAATTTTTCAACTGATGGCTGGCTTTTGAACGTTTTCTTGGTTGGCGATTGAGGATGTTATCTTTTCATACTCTTAGACTCGTAGTGATGAATCCATGTCTCGTTGAAGAATTATTTTCTTTGAGAAACTTTCACCTTTCTTGGAGCATTGAGTATATAGTCTGTAAATATATAGAGTATATTTTGTTTGCACAACAGTTACCAAAGAAGTGATGTAACACGTTCACAACTGCACAGCTGTGAGACAAACAGAAAGCGCTGTTAAGACAGTGCGGCCAACAGGAGGTTCAATGGAATTGGAGTGCGGATCATTTTTGACTCAACCTCGTAGCAAAGCATCTAAGCAATCGTAGATGAGACGGAATTCTTTTAACCAATCATAATGCAGAGGGTAGGATTTATCTCAAATTGGGGAAAAATATACTTCTGTTATATTATTATCCGATCAGCTCAACATCCATGCAAACATTTCAGTAAGAATTTGTAATAACAGTGATTTCAGTCGGATTCTTACCCAATTTATGACTTTGTTGACTTAAAATGATTTACTTTATTTCACTTTTGCATTGTACGGAATATACTGCCGAGTTGAAATAGGCGCGTTTTACTGCGTTTACAGCGTTTAGCAGACCTCAATATCCAGAGCGACTTACTGTACAGAAGAGCTTTGTTGTCTCTCCAAACACATCCTCACGCTAGTTCACTAGGTCACGGACTAAGAATAGATAGAGAACATTTTGTGAAACTCGGCCGTTTTGTATTACCAGCATTAATTAAAGGGTACAGATAAGCAAAGAAATCGAGCCAACACAAACCCATAAATTCGGCTAAATAAAAGTAATCATTCAGTTATGAGAGTAGAAACGGCGGCGTATAACCGGAGGACAGACCGGTCTGTCTGCGCAGAGCCATAAGCTGTGAACAGACTCCCTGAGCTGATGTATGATTAAGCCCTTGCTTCTTATTATCAACATTATACAATATGTTTTTATGGAAGTCAATCCAAATAACTTCCAGTTCTTTCTTTTCAGAATTTACCTGCATTTTTTTTTCTCATGTTTTTTGTTTTTCTTGGCATCACTACCGTACAGAACATGCCAGGAGTGTCAACCTACACCAGCGAATGCAAGGAAAAGCCGATAAATTCGCCAGACATCTTTAGTTTCGACTCGCTGCAAGGTTAATAAATTCAGAAAGTGAGACAAATTTTTTACGAGCCGAACACACAAATCTATTCTGGCAGGGAGAACAGAACTTTAACCCTTGCCCTAGGATTGATTGACTATATCACACATTTGGATTGAAATCCTTTAAAGGCAACTCTACAGTAGTGTACTGTTATCTCAGTCTTCCTCACACAGCCATGCGGCTTTCTGTTGTCTCGTGTCCATTTTTTAGGAAGTTGCCACTTGATTCTCACATTTCTGTTTCTTATTTTTTTTTTATATTTTTTTTACATACAGTATATTAGGGCCTGGGAATCCCCAGGGGCCAGACGATTCAGTATTATCACGATACATAGGCGCTGATTCGATTTGTATTACGAGTTGAAAAATGATTCAGATTTAATATTATAATTTTGTTTTTAGATTTTGCTCCAATTCTAAATTCTATAATTTTTCTGCCAGTGTGTGAAGAGCGTACCATCTGTACAGAGCGTATCTCTGTAGAATTACAGAGAAACAGCAACCAATTTGGTCTTGTTGGGATAAATATATCATTTAGTGCATGTTTGCCCTATGTGGCAAGTTTCCAGTAGGGAAATTATGCTTCTATTTCTGGTCAGTAAACTGAGAACAACAACTCTCTCCCACCAGTGTTTACTTTCATCCGCTGGATCTTTCTAGAAAGAAGGAGCGCTGATTGGCTTGCTGTTTCATACATAATGTTCTACAGGAATCAGTTACAGATCACAATTCACATGAACAATGATTTCTTTTCTCAAACGTATTTTTACAATAGAGATGAACCGGTGAATCGGTCTGACTGGCTGCGACTGTTGATTGTCTGATCAGCCTCTGATATAAACGATTCTGTACCGAGCGCAGGAGCTTCCAACAGAAAAGCATTCTTATGGCGTCACATTATCAAAAAATAGCGCATGTTTTTTCTCACCCACCTTTTTCTCAAACTCTGAGCGAATTAGTCTCATTACACATCTTAGACCAGTGTCAAAACGAAATCGCGTGCGTCAGAAGCCCCGCGTGCCCACGTTAGAAACCCCCCGCGTGCTTGCAAGTTGGGTTTGAGACTTCGGAGGCATTCGAGGTGATAAAATGTCACTGTTTTGTATAATGCAGGTGGTACTGTACACTCTGAACTATTTACACATTGTCATCCCGTGTGGTAAGGGGGAATTATTTGCTAAGTTTGTTTAGAAATAATAATTACGGCGGATGACAGAGATGTGAACTGCTCAGTAGAAAATTTAGCTGTTTTTTAAAATGTAATATTAATTCTAAATTCTATAATTTTGGAAATGTTAAATTTGAAGCTGGTTTGTATTGTTGAAATGCTGTGCTTGGTTTTTAAGTGAGAAAACGAATGTTATAATGAACGGGCTACATGTAATTAATTATTAAACATTTGGGAAAATGCAATATTGAATCTGGATATTTCTAAAATCGTGATGCATATAGAATAATTTTTTTTAGTAAAATCGGCCCCTAGGGAGGAGGCTGGTCTCTATTTAAATATTTTTGGTTAAATGCGTTGAGCATGTTAATTCACTTTTAATCAAATCACCATCCATGTAAACAGAAAAGTTGGAACCTCTAATCTGAATGATTTCAATCAGATTGGAGATACGTCGCCCATGTAAACATGGCTAGTGTCGTCACCTGTTAAACCATTCAGCATTCTGCTGACTCCCTAGTTTATCTAAAGGATCCCAAACTAACAAGCTGGGATAAAGCTCTCTGAAAAAGGCGCTGACTCAGACGTAACTGATATGGGTTTACTCAAACTCCACCTTGCATAATCTCTTAAGTCCAGAGTTGCGTCCGAGCACATATTGCGACATAAATACTCACTATGCACGTGTGAATGTGGGGTGTTTACATCCAAATATTGGCAATGGGTTGTTAAGAGTAACTCTACTTCACTTCAAGATGCATCACTTCGTTATGCCTATGATAATCATGGCCTGTTGTCTTTTATTAAATATGCATACTTACTTTTTAAACGCTGTGACATTTCCTACAAAACGATTAACTACATCGATTAAAAAGTCCTTTCCCCGCAGATACCAAATTGACATCCATTAGCACATCTGGACGCTCAGATTGCAGAATTAGAACGAACACACGCTCTCAGGGAGGACGTCCGTCAGCCGAGGCGTTTTAGTTTCCCCTGAAACTCAGCTTGCCTGTGGGTGCACGGCGTGCGTGCTATCTGCCTCCAAAATCAATATAAATGTATGAACGAGAAGATGTTTGTGTTTATTGAGTTTTTCACCACTCCTGAAATATCAATAGGGAAGTTCATTAAAGATTTAGCGCAGACTTGAAGGCTCACCCAAGGGCTCGGTTAGAGGAGGAGACGGATATGAAGGCAGAAGAAAAACGGCAATTGTCCGTAATCCCAGCATCGAGTTCCCAACTTTAGCGGCTGTCAGTCAAAGTCGCAGCAGTATCGAACTGGATAAAGCTTCACACATTCCACTGACATTTCAGTAAGCTTATGGCGTAAAATGACCCAGAATCTGCTTTTTATTTAATACTTGGATTTTCTGTAAACCGAGATTTCTGTATGATACACACATACAGTGAGACAGAATTGTGTTCATTTCTTTTCCGCATTATTGAAGTAAAGGTACAGTGTATGAGGTTGTAGACATGAAGCCAGATGGAAGTGCAAACCGTTGTTAAAGAAAATACAGTGGAACCTTGGATTACGAGCACAATTCGTTCAGGAAGTGGGCTTGTGGTCCAAAACACTCGTAAACCAAATCATCACTTCCCATAAGAAATAATGAAAACTCAAATTATTGGTTCCACAGCCCCAAAAAATAAATACATAAAAAAAATTAATAATGAAATAATTATTTCAAACATCAGATCTTTGGAAAGCTGTTGTTCTGTATTTTTTCCCCAGTCATGTTCAGAAGAAAAAAAAAGTCAGCAAAACCCAAAGTCTATAATCTTCTGCGTTGCAGGTAAGAAGATATGCAATTTACTTTTACTGACAATCAGGAAAACTAATGAAGTTTAAAAATTTCAGGAAAGTGAAAAAAAGTCTTTGCAATTATGTTGGATGCTTAAAACCAAGTCCAAATAGAGTCTGATGATAAACTGAGTCTAATGCCGGCTAACCTGTACCGGACACATTTTCTTCTTATTTTTTTCTTCCCTCCCCTGGCTCCTGTTGCATTGCACTCCACAGGAGAATCCCTTTTTTCTGCTTGACCTTGACATCTTGACGGTAGATAAATGGCTGGAGGCTTGAAGATGACAGCATAAATTGGCACGTTTCGAGAAATTTTTAACGTTCTGAAGTGGTCCGTGACTCGTGGCTATGCGCAAGACATATATTTGCCGCTACGGGATGCCGGGGGAACCGAGGAGGGGCATGTTAAAATGGGAAAAGGCCACTGGGCTGGAACATCAAAGATGCTCTCCACAGAATACAGATGAGCTGGCGGGTCCAGGAGCTTCCTGCTTACCATTCTAATCAGCTAGTTTGTATTTATATATTCCTCTGCCTGTTGTCCTCCGTGGCACCAGAAGAAAGGGCACCAGAGTTTATGTTCCTGCCCGTTTCGTTTTGGAAAAGGCGACGCCGAATGTCCTCTCTACAACACAAAGAAATCTGAGAACTCTCGAGAAATGAGACGAAACTGACAATAACATGGTACAACGTGTCCCGGTTTAGTTAAAGTTTATAAAGATATGAATGGGGAATACCATATTTCTCGATTTTTGTCATTCTGAATGGTACTTTCATAATAGTGCGCGCAGCGGACCTGGAAACAAGGCCAATTTTCACGGTTCCTCGACTTGAAGAGCATTTTGCACCTCCAGAGAAGAAAAAAAGTGAAAAAGTGGTCACCTTCAGTTTGTAATCCTTTACCGTTAACAATGTTCACTGAAAAACTTCAGCATATTTCAAAGGTCCCATATTTTACTCTTTCTTTAACAAGTTAACACAGGTCTTTTTTATTTATTTATTTATAACTTGTCACCAGCTTACAGAAGTCTGTGGGAACTGTACACACAATCATTCACCATCACCACTTGCACAGTACAGGAACTCGGTTTAGAAATATAGCCACATCCCCACACAGTCATTTCCACATGTTTGGACCATTAATGGAGTTCCTGGGAGGCCAGCGTTTCAGAAGAACACTACTTTGCAAGCTGTATATTTATAAGACTCATCACATCTTTTATATCATTGGTTTGGTATCGTACTGTACATTATACATTTATTGATTAGATTTAGCACCTTTAGAAGTGATGTTTAGAACTCTTTAAAGCTAGCCTTTTATCTCATTTGACTTGAGGCAGGAAAGTGTGTTAAAATCCCCCTTTGTGTAAGAAAGCTGTAGTGGATTACACTGTGGAAAAGCTGTGGAGAAGTATTTTAATGAGACGCAAATCCAGCAATTAATTTGCCCTTTTCAGACTGCACTATATCATAACGACAGCACTCTGAGTGTCAGGACTGAATTATTAATCCTAGTAAGACTGTCTCTACCCTTTCTGCAACCAGAGATTAGTAATTGAAAAAAATATCTAGATCACTGTATAATTAACAATATTATGCAGACTGCACAAAAGTCTTGAGCCACTCCTCATTTCTGCATATTTTCTAACTTTTCTTTCATTTCTTTTATTAATGTTACTAGCGGTAGCATCCACTACAGCCCCAAAGCTTTAACTACACATTCATTATCTTTCCCAGTCAATTGCATGCGTATTTTAAACAGCTTTGTCTGATCATCTGAATTAAAACACTGACCGAACAGCGACAACACTTTAAGACTAAGAAAGAAAGATCATTGAAATGGTGATAAAGGTTTTTTTTTTTCCCACATGTTGCTGTCTCATTTGGTGTGAAATACATTTCAAAAGATGTTTTCTGAAATATAATATGCCAGAATCAGGAATTATGAGATTCCGTGATCCCTCATAGAGATTAGTGCTACGAGTCGAATACGATTGCTTTCAGTGCTGGAAAAGTGCTTACAGTATTCATAAAGTCTCCTGTCCATGTGGCAGCACATCTGGATCTGCGCTTCTGGTGCTGCTCCAAGGCTGGGGACAGCTGCTGAGTGTAGAGAATAGTGCAGCGGCACTGTTAATGACAGGCGGAGATAATACAGGGCATTAATGTGTGAAGCTGTTTCACATCTCATGCTTAAAAAACCCTCCTTTTCTCTGATTCAGCAATTAAAGGTTATGAAAAATCTACATTTTATTCCTGTAGTGGCCTTCACGCAGAGTAAATCTGTATTGCTCTCTGTATATATATATATATATATATATATATATATATATATATATATATATGTATATATATATATATACTTATACACACATCGGAATCTTGGATTACGAGCACAATTCGTTCCAGAAGTGGGCTCGTGTTCCAAAATACTCGTAAACCAAATCATCATTTCCCATAAGAAATAATGAAAACTCAGATTATTCGTTCCACACCCCCCCCCCCAAAATACATAAATGAAAATCTATAAAATTACAATAAAACAACTTAATCTACACTTTACCTTTAAAAAAAGTACAAATAAATCCCGACACACAAGTGTTTCCGTTGGTGCGCGCAGGCGCTGTGTGTGTGTGTGTGTGTGTGTGTGTGGAATTAGCCCCTTCCCTCGCATCATTTTACACAGTAACACTCCTCCTCCCTCTCCCCACCTCGCTTTTTAAGTTTCACAACACACACACACACACACACACACAACGGAAACACCGTTTTAACGGGAAAAAAAAAGAAATCTCTCTGACACTGGCATGAGCATAAGCCTTTATTTACAATTAATCTGGACGCAACGCTCATCATGAGAACGAATGACTCGATCCTGGTGAGAAGCAGTTGGTACTTAATTATGCCATTTGGGACTCCAGATGTTTTAGCACTGCAGGTAGCTAACTGGAGAGCTGAATTGACAAGCAGGGACAAGCACAAATGGAAATAAAATAAACATCAAATTCGATATGAAGCACCAGATAAACCTTTTTTTTTATAGCAAATATAGTGTATGAGCCTTTCATTTTAGGATGCACAGAGCAGAGAACATAAATGACTCTTGGTTTAGTTTGTCTGATTGGAACATGTGGTAAAGTAAGTGATATCCAACGCGCATACTGAACATACTGTAGGGCGATGGTCATAAATCTTGGATGATGCTTAGGATGAGGTGACGAATGAAGGCTGAGACACAATTAAAGCTTATGGCTGCTAGTTTATGGCCGTATAAAGTCAGTGGATTTATGTCCGTGCTTCTGGTGATATTTCATAAGGATATATTTATTTATTCCACTGTGCAAATTTATCAGCTTATTGGATCTCTACACAATACTGTATATGAAGACCATATATCACTCACCCCATGTGCCTTATGAATTTCTCATTCCTGATATACTGTAGTTCAGCTTTTGCTAACTAAACTGGGTATTGTGTTGGATGTTGGACACGCTACAATAAAACAGACCAGGGAGGTGTGTGTGGTCCAAATGGTGTTTTATTCCTCTAATACCAGAGTAATTTGAAAATGGAGTAATTCAAAAATACTGTAACTGATAAATACTGTAACTTTCTGTCCCTCCCATCAGACTAAACATTGTTTTAAAGCACTTTAGGGGAGACTATCCACGCTTGTTTATCCTGTTGTCATAGAAAAAAAACATGCATATTTTCACTATGAATCCGCGCTGAGGGAAAAGTTATTTTTAGGGCTAGCAGGGAAACCCTGGTGACTAAATAAGGCAGAGGGTTCCCTCTTTCTTGATAAGTCACATACAGTAATACTCATTTAAATAATACAAAAATAGGATTTCAACCAATTTCTTTCAACCTATTTAATGTCCATAATCGGACATGATACAGTAATACAGTACGCTTGGTATCAAAACTGAGCATGTGGCGGGTCACATACAGTATAAAGATGCACCGATCGATTGGCCAGTGACCGGAAAATTGGATTTCACCACGATCGGCCTTGAGCTTAACAGCCTCACATGGAGCCGATTCCATGCAGAGTACATAAGCAGTTGGAAAAGATCCTGAGAGCTTACAGGTCTCAGAGGAAGCATGTGATGGCCTTCTTCTGCTCTGATTGGTAGCTACTGAATCAGTGTACATATGGTATATAAAATGTAATAAAAATATATGTTCTAGTCCATGAATTATTCAGAATATTTGGTATTTTGGTCTGGCTACGTGCCATCCCGCACATCAGGTGACAGATATTGTACTCCCCACCATGGAGATATATCCGGTGTTTCTATGGCAGTTCCTTAAGGGGTCAGGTTGCCAGTTTGAAACCCAAATGTCAATCACACACTATGGGCAATTTGGAAACGCCAGTTAGCCTAATTTGCATGTCCCGGAGGAAACCCACCAAGCTTGGGGAGGCGGGGATTGGGGTTATGCAAACTCCACACAATCAAACCCGGACCCCGGAGGTGCAAGGAGCCAGTGCTAGGCACTAAGCCAACGTGCCTCCAGTTGTAGTCCTTGCATCTCTAATTAAAAGTGACACACTGTTTATCTCATTTATTTATTTTTACCCAATCTTCTTTTCTTCAGTGCAAGTGTTCCAGTGATTAATGAGTATCCAGACTCCTCTAGAAAAAAAAAAAAAACATCTTCGTCCGACAAATGGTCTTTCCACCAAGTGCCTCAGTGATCCTTAAACATGAATTTCTGCTGAGTCATGTCAGTTATACGGTAGATGCCTACAGTCGTTTTTTCTCTGTTTATTGTTGAGATGGGTTCCGTTATGCTCTTTGACATGTCTGATTTTCTTTCTCTCTCTCACTCATTTTTTATGCTCTATCAGGGATTGCAGGTTTCAAATGCCCCTTTGATGAAGTACGTTGTCTTAGCCAATCAGAATCCAGAATTGCACTCAAGTTCAGGACATTATAATAGATTTACCAGGTTGTGTTGTGTTGAGACTTTCCCAACATACATTTCTAACAACCAAATTGGAAATTATTATTATTAGTATTTTTTTCACTATGTTTATATATTTAAGAGTTTTTATTCATGATGACGTCCTTTATGTTCTGTGATATAAAAGTTCAAACACAACTAAGAGTTGAAGAAGGTTAACTATTATCGCATAGTCCTAGGACTAAAAAAAAAAAAAAAAAAATCACCTTTATTTTGTCAGATATTGCGATTGTGAATTAAACTGTAATATTTTACTATTAAAAGTACCATTTTGTATTAAAATTTATTTATTTAAGCAAACACCAAATAATTTGACAAATGATTAAGTTAAGATGATGGTTGCCAACATTTATTCATCAGTGAAAGTTTATTTAAAAATGAACAAATACTTAAATTTTTTAAAACTTTTTTTTTCATTAAACCTTTTATGTATTTATAATTCTAAACCTTAATATATTGACAAATGAAAATTCCAGACTATGCGTATATTACTCTATTTTCTCTGTTTATTGTTGAGCTGGGTTCCATTATGCTCTGGTGTATAGCCTGAAGAAAAAAAAATTCTAAGCACTTTACCATGAAGGATCAACTTTACCTCTGCTTGTTACAGTACAAAGGAGCAATTCTGACCAGAATACAGATAGTCTAGTGTTAAGTTATAAAGTTTCGAAAAAAAGTCAAATGGGACTCACAACCTTATTTGGACCGACACCGAGGTATCGTGATAATATTGTATCGGGAAGTGCCTGGTGGTTCATATCCCTAAACAGTACATCCTGAAAGGAAAGTCAAGTATACAGTTAGAGTAGTGCAGTACAAACTGCTTCTTATTTAGCAGGCTTTAGTGTAACAAACTAAAATTATGATTTTAATATTGAGCAAAAGAACGCCAAATTGCTTTTTTAGCCCTTATAATGCTCGTTACAGCCCTGCTATAATATCAAATTAAACACAAACAAATGTGGTTTTGAAACAAAATGTGATTTTGCTCAGACAGTCCTGGGATTTGAGCTCATAATCTGAACTGCTGGGCTCTCGGGTCTCTCATGGTGCTTCTCAAATGGTCCTTGCGCAGTGAAATTATTTCGACTTGAAGGTCTGTGTGTTGCATAAAGTTCCTGCTGTTTCTTTTTGAAAGTGTCATTTCCTTACTGACAAGAAGGACAAGTCCGTCTGCTGTAACTCGCTCTCTCTCTCTCTCTCGCCATTTCTTTCTCTTTCTCAATCTCAATCTCTTCGGGCTTTCATGTGCACTTAGTGTGTGTCTGGACTTCATCACAGATGCTGTGTGGCTGTGTGAGAGCTCTGCTAGTGAATGGTGTATATTTGATGTGCTTAACGGGGGAGAGGGAGAGACAGAATGGCAGATTGGAGCATTAGCACAGTCATTATACTGCGATTATTACAGCGAATACATTTCGCTCTGATAATTGCTGCACATTATAAGTAGCAGAAGTGAAGATGAAGCAAATAAGTGCTGTTGTACAAGAATGATGCGCTCGCCGGATAGAAAGGATGATATTTATACTGATTTGGCAGTTTAAACACCTCGGCGCTTCAACTGTTAACTGTTTTACACTTGAGGTACATTTATAACCCCATCCATCTACCCAGTAGTGCTGCGAGCGCATCAGGTACAACGGCGCCATTACGATTTCCATTCACATCCCATTAAACTGACGTTTTTAATCATAATAGGGGTTTGTTTCATTTTTAAATCGTCAAAACAAATCAAGGGAACGATGCTCACAAATATTTGGGTGAGCAATAAAAAAAACAACAAAAAAACAAGCCTTATATCTGTATAATTGTATAGAGCAGGAAGTCATGAAAGGGTTCACGAGTGATGGGGGGGAAAAAAAAGCTAGATAGAAAAATGTGTGTATTTTTTAAATTAAGTTTCAACCTTAATAATGCATTTATTATTATTATTTATTTTTATTTGAAGTTAAACTAAGTCATAAAGGTCTTGAAAATGTCTTTTAAATATTATTATTATTATTTTTTTTACAAAATTTGACATGTCTGATTTTCTTTCTCTCTCACTAATTTTTTATGCTCTATCAGGGATTGCAGGTTTCAAATGCCCCTTTGATGAAGTACGTTGTCTTAGCCAATCAGAATCCAGAATTGCACTCAAGTTCAGGACATTATAATAGATTTACCAGGTTGTGTTGTGTTGAGACTTTCCCAACATACATTTCTAACAAGCAAATTGGAAATTATTATTATTAGTATTTTTTTCACTATGTTTATATATTTAAGAGTTTTTATTCATGATGACGTCCTTTATGTTCTGTGATATAAAAGTTCAAACACAACTAAGAGTTGAAGAAGGTTAACTATTATCGGATAGTCCTAGGACTAAAAATTATCGGATAGTCCTAGGACTAAAAATATCACCTTTATTTTGTCAGATATTGCGATTGTGAATTAAACTGTAATATTTTACTATGAAATGTACCATTTTGTATTAAAATTTATTTATTTAAGCAAACACCAAATAATTTGACAAATGATTAAGTTAAGATGATGGTTGCCAATATTTATTCATCAGTGAAAGTTTATTTAAAAATGAACAAATACTTACATTTTTGAAAACTTTTTTTTTTCATTAAACCTTTTATGTATTTATAATTCTAAACCTTAATATACTGACAAGTGAAAATTCCAGACTATGCGTATATTACCTTCTGAGATTAAATAATTGCACCAATTTTTTTTTTTTATGCGATTAATTGTGCAGGGCTAGTTAAAACAAACAACAACAAATATCGTTTACTGAATCTGAAGTTGAGTCAAATACTTTTGCAACAGATCTACACTTTAGCCGTTTTCACAAAACTAGCTCGGAATTGTCCCTTGAAGAATGAAGAATGGGTTTGTAAAGAAAAATATATGCACATTTTAAATAAATAAATTAAACTAAATAAATTGATTATTTTTTTGCATACACGCAAAATATAAATCTGAACATTCAGAGATGTATGAACAGATCAATGTATGTAAAAATGAGGCGCTAATAAAAAGCCCTCATGTGGAACGCCACTATGAGCTAAAACACGGGACATTAGATCCACAGCAGTCTAATGTGAAGGTGTGTAACAAAAGTGTACTATGCTCTAAAATCTAAATGTTGAGTAAAAGTGTGAAAAAAAAAAAAAAAAAAAAGAACGACTCCTGGACATACACAGGTCAGGGGTAGCTCAGTGGTGAAGGCATTGGACTAAAGTTCGGAATATCCCAGGTTCAACCCCCACGATCACCAAGTTGCCATTGTTGGGCCATTGAGCCGTTTGGTTTGATTCTTCATTCTTATGCCGAAAATGCTTTGTATGCCGAGGGCATTCGTATACCAAGGTAGTTGTTTGGGACAAATCGGGTCAAACTTTGGCACTATAGAATCAATTAGAAAATCACAATGACCAATAAACTGCTCTAGTGCTACCTACATCTGGCCACACACCTTCATGCCCCCTCACAAAACCACAGGTGATACTATCATCAATCAGTGATAATTCGAATGTATAACTCATCTATATACTCAAACATTCTAGATTCTAGAATATAAAACTTTGATACGCTCACATGTTCTTATAGACTCACTAGGGTCTCAACATTTAAAAAACATGACTTGCATTTGAATTGTAAATATGTGTTACTAAGGTGTTCCTGGTTCTGCGTGATGTATGAATTGATCTTCATGCAAATAAGTATGTGTGCTGTATTGACGGTAGCCAACCATGCATGTGCAGCCTCACCATATAACCAAAGCGTACCGTAATGCATACAGTACAGCACATTTTTCATCTGCTGTCATTGGAATCCATCCAAACCAGAATGTATAGTGCCATGCTACAGTTGCACCAAAGCTGCCTCCCCCCCTCCCCCCCCCCCTTTTTCTGAACTGTCGAGACATGCCTGCTTTATTCATCGCAGCAAGATTCACCGGCTCTGCAACTAATCCAGGGAATCCTTCCATTAGTGAGTGCAGTTTAGGATTTCACCCATTAACCCAACAATGACGTACACCGTCAAAGCCTTTATCTTTCGGCTTTGTTTGTCTGCCCGGGTAATCTTCAGTATTGTTGACAGGAACCGGTTTGCAGGTCTATAAGTGTGTAAGAATGCATCTACAGTATATCAGAAGAATGTTATTCACGAGACATTAGCATATGAAAAACTGAGCCGATATTAAGACCTCATGATCCCGGCGGCCTAAGTCGCTGCAGATTATGGCTTACACTTTATCCCTCTTTATCACCCGTCATGTGATCATGTGGAAGCCGGAATCGTCCGAGTATTCCATAAGGACACTTTGGTTATATTAAACCAAAGTCACTCCCCAGTCACTGCGGTGCAGGTGGGAACGTGTTGCATCAGTTCATTTGTAACTGCAATGATTAGTTTTTTTTTTTTTTTTTTTTTGTGGTCTGAGGGTGTACCTGGTGTTACTTATCGAAGAATGTCGAAAAGTTCAAGGAAGGTGGCATAAGTGTTAGCCGTCAAGAAGGGCACTTTTTCACTCCTCAGCTTTGTTTTGAGATCAAGTATATAGTCTCTATAGTCCTGGGCTCGTATTCACAAATATCCCTAGAATTCTCTCAGAGAGCTTTTATCTTAGCCTAAAAAGTCCTAGCTGGGAGTCTTAGAGTAAAAGTGATTTAGGAAACTTCTCAGAGCAAGTAAGGATTAAACCTTTATCTTAGTGAGGAGGTGTGGTTGATCCTGTTGCTAGGGATGACGCAGCAATTCAAGGTTGATAAAAAAATCTGTAAAGAACAGATGATAAAAGAATGAATAGAGGAACTTATTCATATAAGTATAATCATGAATGCAGGCTACTTTATGCAAAGTTTCCGTTAGAGACTAAATATTTTAACAGCCAAATATTGAAATGTGTCTACTTTTGCAGCAACCAATTTCCATGCAGTGGTTTCTACATTGAAGTTCCTATATTTATTTATCATACTGATTTTTATTACTTGTACTCTATTTTAGATTGATGGGAGCAAAATGGCTCAGCTTTTACCAGTTTACATGATTGCAGGACAGTTTATTTAAGTTGCACTTTTGGATGGTATGTAGCCAACAGTCCAAGAGAGATGTGAGGAAGTAAAAGAACAAGAGAACCACATAGCAGTGTTTACTTTTAGCTTTACGTTCAGTGTTCAGGAGAATATTTCTTCTTTCCCGCCATCTTGTCCTCTGCTAGAGAAACTCCTCTCTTCTCTTAGCGATTTTTACCTTAGGAGTACTTTTCAGGGCTAACATGTTTAATGGATTATTTTTATCTTTACTAAGATTTAGTCTTAAATTTAAGGGGAAATTCTTAGAAAATGTCATAATACTAGGAATTTTCCCAGAATTTCGTCATCAACGTTTAGGCTTCAGAAGCTTTGTGAATAAGGGCCCTGATCTTGCTCCATTGGACTTTCACCTGCTTGGTCTCCTGAAAGCAGCTCTACGAGGACGAAGATTCACTTCTGATGAAGAAGTGAAGACAACGGTGCGCTCGTGGCTCAGCCTAGAACAATTTTTAAATGAGGTAATATGAGAGATTGTTGACAGATGGGCAAAGTGTATTGAAAAGGTGATTATGTTGACAAAATGCTCCATTTGTCTTTTCTAGAACTGAGTTAAAATGAATTCCGCAGTCAGAGTGCGGATCATTTTTGACCCGCCTATTGGACTCATATTGCAGTAATAGACACTGCATGTGTGATATTGCAGGTCTAGTATGAAGCTGCAAGAGGGCTTGGTGTGTAAATCAGCCCTCAAGTGAGTACTTGGTGTTAGGTTTAACCTGTGAACGCTGTGCTATCTTTATCCAGGCTGCACTGTAATAGCGATGTTGAAGCCTTTTGCAATGTCAGTATTACAGATCCATACAGCAACTAAATAAATACTGCTTCATGGTTGAGAATTGGGACCAGGTTCAGGGTATAATTGGAGGCATGCAGCATGGGGGTGATGGAGCGAGCGAGCCAGAGAAGCATGCGCTAAGCCCTCAGACTGAATCTAATGTTTTCATTAATGCCTGGCCCTCAACTGCTAATAAAGCTGCACAAAGCCTACAGAGTGCTCACAGTCCGTGCCAGATCTGACCGTGTGTGTGTGTGTGTGTGTGTGTGTGTGTGTGTGTGTGTGTGTGTGTGTGTGTGTGTGTGTGTGTGTGTGTGTGTGTGTGTGTGTGTGTGTAGGCTGGGTATGCTACTGGTTAGTTTAGTTTTTGAACACGGGCTGGAGCTCCACCCACTGAGGATTACAATGCTATGGTATTGTTTAAGCTATTCTATTTGCATTGTATTTGCTTGCCAGATGCTTTGCTACAAGCATTTCGATGGCTAAAAGCCCACAGCTGTTCTATTGCCTTTTCTGCCTCCTCCAAGGCGCCGGCATTGGTCCCCTTGCCAGGATCTAATCTTGCACCATTAGACACGCTTCTTCTGAAGAAGGGGCTGTTTTTCTTTTTTTTTCTTCTTTTTTCCCCCCTTTTCAAAGCAGCAAAACTGTCCAGCCCTGAAATGGTGCTGGTTTCTGGAATGACGCATTACAGTCAATCAGAGCATTTTATTCAGAAGCATGAAAACCACAGACTGGTTTTTAGTCATCTCTCTGGAATGGGAAAGACCTTGGGAAAAAAAAAAAAAAAAACATTGAAATGAAGTTCTTTCCCTGCTGAATAAAGTCAGTTGGTTTGCTGACACCAAGAGTTCAAGGCTATTATAACTGGCTTAAGGGGGCATTTTCTAAATCTCTGCCTTTATCCTGTATCGTAACACCTCGCTCCTGTGGGGAAACCCTGAACAATGTTTATAGCATCATTACACGATACCGCTGAGTGCTAGCTTACCATATAAGGCATGTGTTAATGACTTGGTTTCAAATCCCAGGGCTAGCATAGCCCTGATCCGCTAATGACATGCTGTTACTGGTTAAAGGAGCAAATTTCCAGAGGTGAAATAGCTCAACTATTACACAACCAGATATGGGAGGTTCATAACGTAAAGTAATAACGGTGCAAAAACTTTTGAGCTTACAAGTTCAGAACGGTCAAATTCAACACATACAGCTCGCCACTTTTAGGTGCACATTGCTAGTACTGGGTTGGACCCGTTTTTGCCTCCAGAACTGCGTTAGCCCTTTATGGTAATGATTTAGCAAGGTGCTGGAGACATTCCTTAGAGATTTTGGTCCACGTTGACATGATCGCGTCTGCTGATTTGTTGGCTGCACATCCATGAGGACGAATCTCCCACGGCACCACTCCCTGAAGGTGCTCTACTGGATGGAGATGTGGTGCGTGTGGAGGCCACACAACATTGAGATGATTTTAGATTATCCTGTAAATGAGAGGACATGGTCAACAACATTACACAGTTAGATTGTGGTGTTTAAATGATGCTCAGTTTGTACCAAGGGGCCCAAAAGTGTGTTAAGCAAAAATCCCCACAACATTACACCACCACCACCACCACCACCAGTACCATCACTGATGATACAAGGCAAGATATTTGTCTTCATGCTGTATACACCAAATTGTGACCCTACCACCCCAATGTCACAGCAGAAATCGAGACTCATCGGACCAGACAGCATTTGTTGCAGCAATTGTTGTCTATTCTTGGTGAGCCCATGTGAACTGTAGCGTTCCTGTTCTTAGCTAGCAGGAATATCACCAAGTGTGGTCTTCTGCTGATTGGGTCAGGAGTAGCCCAGTGGCTAAGGCATTACTACGGTTCGGAAGGTCCCAGGTTCAAATATCACAACCACCGAGTTACCACTGTTGGGCCCTTGAAGGCCCTTAACCTTCAACTTCTCAGATATACAATGTAAGTCGCTCTGGATAAGGGTGTCTGCCAAATGTCTAAATGTAAATGCTTATGCAGCTCGATCCGCTTCAAGGTTCAACGTGTGGTGGTTTCCGAAATGCTCTTCGCATACCTTAGTTGAGTTATTATTGCCTTTCTATCATCTCGATCCAGTCTGGCCATCCTCCGCTGACCTCTGGCACCCAAAGTCATCGTCACCCAGAGAACTATATTAGGAACTAGGGGAAAGATAATTTCAGTTACGCATCATGATTATTTTGTGTGGCAATTCCTAACCCCAAAATGTATATGTTTGCAATTTCAGAAGTTACAGTTCTTATACTGTACATTCCCTATCCTATAGGTGGTGTGCGTTAAACTGTTCACACGGCACTGTATCCTGTGTGGTAGGAACAAATTATCAGCTTAGTGTGCTTAGAATTGTAACAAAATCTGGAACAAAAAGTGCTTTTAAATTGGGATAGTTCTAAAATCGCAATACAAATTAAATCGCCATTGTGATATCATATCTGGTGGTCGCTTGTGGTTCCCATCATCAATACATACTGTACATGTATATTCTCAGTCTTGGTTACTCTAAATTTAGTCTTAGAAATAGCTTTTTTTTTAAGTTAAGAGCTGTCCGATATTTGTTATGAATATGTTTGCAACGGCATAGTTATTTATATTTTGTACATCATGTGACCCATGACACCATCATTAAGTTAGAGAGAGCAGAGAGCAATCATGGATGCATGTTCCCTACGGCTTTAGATGTAAACAGTTTCGATTACATTTAGATTACTGTAATTCGATGTGTGTGCGTGTGCGTGCGTGTGCGTGCGTGTGCGTGCGCGTGCGTGCGTGCGCGTGCGTGCGTGTGTGCGTGTTTATACCCTTGGGCAGTTTTATAGGATTTCACTTAATGCCCTGTTTATTGACAGACAGAACATGCTGGGTGTTGGCCTCAGTGTGTACTCTCTGCCTAACATACACACTTCCCTGTTTCAGGCTGCATGCGTTACTGTTATTTTCCCTCCGAGTGTCTTTGTATCCGGTTCTTAATGCGTTCCTCTCATCTTCATCCTTCTGTGTCCCATCACAGATGTGTTCTCGGCGCACTTATGCCTCTCCTTTTATTGCTCGCCCGACCCTCTCTGACTCGGAATCTGACTTGAAATCCCGACCCCTGCGCAGCACGGATATTAGACCTGTCCGTCACTTAACGTTGTAGTCTTATTATACGGACGGCCTGCTATTGCCAATTTAGCAATTAGTTTGTGACAAAGACCAGGCGAAGGAGGTACGGCCTCTGAGCGTACATGTGTGCCATCACCTGGCTGTTCTCTCTCTCTCTCTCTCTCTCTCCCTAGCATCCAGGATTTCAGGAAAGCAATTTCTGAGTTGAAATTATAACCTGTATACACTCAGTATGCTCATAAGATAACCACTTGTTGACAATTTACGTCCCAAACGTAGTGAATTGCAAACAGGCAGCATGATGGAGCATAAAAATCTGTCAATATAGAGTAGAATATATAAAGAATAGAGATGTGGGAAAAAAAAATCAGTTCAGTTTTGTTGTAGTTATACTGAATCGATTCCGCATACTTGTGAAGATGCACGTATCGCCACGCTGAGTCCAAAATTGATTTTCTGAAAACAGTTTTTGCATTTATAGATCATAGATGAACCGATGGTGTTTTTATATGAGTGCTAGTTAGTCATAAATCGCATGCTTAAAAGTCCCGCATTCCCACGTTAGAAGCCTCGCATGCCCGCGCGCTCACAGCCAGTCAACCCGCGCACTCACTGTCAGGTAGAGTTTTGAGACTTCTGAGGCATTTGAGGCGGTAAAATGTTTCTTTATAATCCTACAGGTGGCGCACTCTTAACTATTTACACATTTTCATCCCCTTTAGTACGAGTGAATTATTTTTCTATGTTTGTAATTAGCGTAGTATGGCTCCGTAATCACGAACGCAATTTACCAAGGTATCGTGGTGTCGTATCGGGAGGTGACTGGTGATTCTTGTCTCTAGAGAGGAGTGCATGTTATGGGAGGCCCATTGCATTATGGTACTCTTTGCAAAATTTTCCTTTCTTCTTTGTAGAAGGTGGAACATATCAATATAATGTACTGTATAAGAGATGAATGTAAAGCAGCTTACGCTGTTGATTGTAAGACAATTGCCTTTTTAATTACTGTCAGCTGATTGTCTGGCCACGCCCGCTCCACTGGAACAATAAACCCATTTTAAAACCAATATGTTTGTTAGATTTTCTTTTAATATGATGACATTAATACAATGGATATTTTGTATGTCTTTGATGTTCTTATCATTTGTTATAATGTTTAGGATACACAGAAATACAGCTGTGTGGTCCCGGACATGCACTGGTACATGCAAGATTCTTTCCTCTTTGCTCACCGCAAGACCAATCAAGATCTCTAATGCGCTGCGGACAGATAAGCCGTGTGTAATTGCTCAGAGTCCTTGCTTTGCTGCTGTTATTTTCTAATCTGGAGAGTCCTTAGTTAAAAAGCGAAAATGGCAGGAGTGTGGGTTCGAGCGTAATGCGCACGTGGATCATCGTGCCGCCGCAGCACTCTGCCGGAAAGGTTTGTAACGGCAATACTTGGTTAATGGAGGCAGAAACGCGCCCCCGCGCTTCCTCATGAGGATTCACGATTACGCGCTCGTGAGTAATTGCAGTCGTTTTTTTTCTTTTTTCTTTTTTACGTCCGGCGCCAATTAAAACATCATCAAGTCAGGTGATGATATAATCCGTAACCCGATCGTTAGCGTCAGCGCGAGAGGCCGGGGGTCGGAGGGAATTTTACGGCGCGCCGCCCGTGTGTATCTTTGAGGAACCTAGAACTGGAAGGAGGTTCGATGTTTAATTGCGCTGATGTAATCGGCGCAGTAATTTCCCTGTGTAATTTTCTGTGGAAGAAAGAAGAGGATGGGGAGCGATAGCATGCTGGGAGAGATGGAATAGTTTCCAAATCCACTCAGGATCCTTTACTATAAACTTCCAGCTCCTGAATTTCGGGCCTGCGTGTAGACTATTGCAAAAGCAGTGAAAGCTTTTTTTCTTCCCAGACGATGACATTCCGCTGGAAAAGTAATTTGTAATCGGAAAAAAAAAAAGAGTTTTTAAAGACTATACTTTTTCTTCTTCTGGCCTGAGGTGGTTTGAAATCTGTCTCAAGTTCCCTAGCTTCTTTTTCTTTTCGTACACACATTTAATGAGAGTTATTTTTATTGGTTTAACTACAGTAGCTCCAGGCGCACTGCTTACAAATTCAGATCAATACAGCAAAAACTTTCCCCCCCCCAAAAATCTTTTTTGCTAATTACTGGCTTTTTACAGGATCACTTTGTATATGTGAAACTGCAGCGGCCTGAGGTTTCGCATACAATCCTTCACTGTGCTAAGTGTCATTTTCACACGCACACTGAATGAGCGAACGCTACGAGGGGTGCTCAGGTCAAATCGCAAACCTGTGTTGAAATTTCTCGCTAGCGAAGACACAACAAAGTCTGCTCCCACTGGGAAAATCATCAATATGAAGTCATCATCCTGTTGATTTTTAAAACTTTTTTTTTTGTTTTATCTCAGTGGACACACACGTAAGTCCTCAGTTCGTCTGTAAAATGCCTTTAGATTTCAAGTCTCTCATTTGCCGTTTACGGGACATTATGTGGGCTGGAACACAGGCCAAACACACCACATGGACCAAACAGAACACATGTTAAAAGCGGCCACATGACAAACGGGAAAATGATTTACAAGAACAAATCTCGGATAAACTGTGGCAAAAGATAATGCATAGAATTTACTCATCATCAGTCTGCCTCAAACACAGAGTGATTCAGTTTAAAATTGTTCACCGGCTTCACTGGTCAAAGGTAAAACCGACAAAGATTCGAGAGGATTTTGATCCCACATGTGACCGATGTAAGCAGGAACCAGCTACACTACTGCATATGTTCTGGACGTGCCCAAAGCTATTTATTGCACTTTTTGGTGTTGACCCAAGTGGTGCTCGTCTGCAAGGCCAATATGATCGCCTTTAGCTCCCTCCTCGCTAAGTGGAAGGAGTCGTCACCACCAGTGGGCGCTCATTGGATTAAAGAGGTCTTGTACTTTCTTCACCCAGAAAAGATTCGCTATTCTATAAGGGGATCGGCTCAGGAATTTTATGATGTCTGGCAACCATTTATAAGCCATTTTGAAAATGATGCAGATCAACTGGATCTGTAATAAAAGATTTCTTTTTTTTAATCTCTGTTTCTAATACTTCCTTCATTACATTTTCTATTTGATGCGTAATTTATTTAATTTTCTTTCTTTTTCTTCCTTTTTTCTTTCTGCTGACTGGCTGTTTTTTTTTTCTTCTTTTTTTTTTCTTTAGTTTAGATTTTTGTTGTTGTTTGATTGTTTTTATTGTGGGGTGGGGGGGAGGGGTATGGGTAGAAAAAAAAGTGTACTATGTATGTATATGTAACTTGTTTATATTTCCAATAAAAAAAGACTTTGATAAAAAAAAAAAAAAAAGCGGTCACATGGCAATTTTAGGGTTAATATTCCTATGTGTACGAGATGTTATTAAATCATCAGAATTGCAGAGGTGGGTAGTAACGAGTTACATTTACTGTACTCCGTTACACTTACTTTAAGTAACTTTTTGAAAAAAAAATATACTTCGATGAGTAGTTTTACCGTACCATACTTTTTAACTTGAGTAGATTTGTGATGAAGAAGAAACGCTACTCTTACTCCGCTACATTCGGCTACACTCGACTCGTTACTTTTCTAACTGTTTATTAGACACTTTGTTCCACCAATCAGATGCAGCAACAATAATCACATGACTCCGTTTGACCAATCAGCCGCAATATGATGTTCATTAGATGTGGCTGAGGGACCTCATGAGTTAACGTCATGGATGACGCCGAATAAGGAACTTTTCATAACGTTTAACGGGTTGGTGATGCCTGTGTCTCCTTGGATTCTCGGAGGCTCCGCCGTCCTTAACTCTTCTTCAAGACTTTAGGAAATCAGTTCAGTGTTTGTTTTTAGGGGTCCTGAAGACGTTCCTAATAGGGCCCAAGCTCTCTGGCCTCTGTTTGCTAACAACGACAACGGCGGTTTGCTAACAAGGACAATTTTCATGAGAGGCGAGTCTCATCATCTCATGAGCAGAAGAATGAAGGCTCAAACCTGGTTCTGACTGGCTCTTGCTGATTATTTGGACTTGAAATGATTTTGAAATGTATGCCAAATATTTTTATTTTAGCTCTTCTAGTAAATAAGGAAATTATTACGCAACTACGAGTCAGACCGGGACTTCTGATGAGATGAGCAGTTGACAATGAGGCCTTCAAGAGTCTAAGTCGCAGTAAAACATTTGAATGGTGCAAATGTTCTAAAGAAGCTCATACGTCCATGAATGGCGATGAATTGGTGTATTAAAAGAACCGGCGCAGTTACAGACGCATCGCTGAGGTTGACCTTCAGAGCTCGGAGCTCTCTATAGCAACATGTCTTTATTGATTCAAGTTTGTGATTGCAGTTTTTTTTAAAAATTATTTTACATTTTTTTGCATGCAGTAACTAAAGAAGCTGTGGAGAGACATAGTTAGTGCGCGCACACACACACACACACACACACACACACACACACACACACACACACACACACACACACACACGCAGACACGCACGCACGCACAAACGTTTGAATGGAAAGCTCTGCAGAGCGCGTGGGTGTTGAAGATGATGTCATGGCAAAGGCACAATTAAGTTGTACTACATATTAAACGTTATTCAATAACAGCTTCCCCCGGCTCTTAGCGAATCAGTATCGATCTGCTTCTGTTTTCTTTACTAACTGCCTCTGAAGTTTTGTTCCGACTGAAAGGAACCGCTCTCTGACGAAAGGGAGAGCGAGAGAGATCGTAGCGTGTGCGTCAGCGTGTGAGTGGGTGGTCAAGTTGGAAGCAATTTTCCAGAAGTAGTCATCAGACAGGACGACTTTTTTTTTTCTTTCTTTCTTTTTTTTATTGACCGGTGTGTTGAAAATTTCTAAATCTCTCTCTCTCTCTTTTTTTTTTTTCATGAATGTACCTGATCATTTAAGAAAACAGTCCAAGATGATTTCAATAGGACATGATGATGATGACACAGGGGCAGACAAAACAGACAGAAGGAAATGAAGTGGGAAAAACAAAGAAGTGAATATACGAAATATACTGTATTACAGTTAAAACTACTGAGAATCCTAAACTGCAGTGCTACGTCCATGTGACTTGATGGAGAATATTCTGGGCAAAATAATAAATGAATAAATGAATAAATAAAATAAAGTCTCAAGGACTAATCATGTCTCCGACCAAATTTGAGTTAATGGGGGATTGTGTGCTTTTGGCAGTTATCGTATGTACATTTGTGTAGATACGAGGCATGGGCCTTTTATTAAGACGGGTACTTGGTGGTAATATGATTTGCAGGAAATTTACACAAGAAATCTGATATCTAATAATATCCGGCTTGGAAAACGATCCTTTCATGTTCTATTAGTGCTTTTGATTTTGTGTAAATTTCCATATATACAGACTAATGAATGTAAACCTAGATTCCAAAACTAAAAGTTAAAATAACTGTTGTGTTGCCAAATATAGAGTAAGTCAATATGAAAATCATGAATATATATATAATATGAAAATGAAAAGAAATAATATATTAAAATATGAAGAAATCTTTATCATCAAAAAATCATAAAAATCATATATTTTTTTTTTACAATTTTCTCACACACATACTGTATATAATATAGGAAAATCGTAAAAACAACAACAACAATATATAATATAATATGCAGAAATCTTTATCATAAAAAAAAATCTTCTTTTTCTCACGATTTTCACACACACATAGTGTCCTCCATAATTATTGGCACCCCTGGTTAAGATGTGTTAAAAGCCTGAAAATAAATTCAGTTTTTATTGCAGAAGCATATTGTCAGACTGAAAATTGTAGAAAAATATAACGTGAATATAAAGTGAAATTTAAGGGGAAATAAAAATCCCTGACTAACAAATAAATAATTATTTTTCATAAAATAACCTGTTCCACAAATATGGGCACCCCTAACAATTCCTAGAAAATAAATGTCATTGACGTATTTCTGTCATTTCTACATTAGTTTACAAAGTTGATCAGAGTATCTAGGAACATTTAATTAGTAATTTATCACTTCCTGCTTCCCTGGGGTATAAATATGATGTGACACAGAGGACATTATATTCTTATATCCACTCTTCAACATGGGAAAGACAAAGGAACACACCATTCAAGTAAGGCAGATGTGTGTCGACCTTCACAAGTCAGACAATGGGTACAAGAAAATAGCCACCCACCTGCACCTGGCCATGTCTACGGTGAGAGGAATCATTAAGAAGTTTTAAAAAACTGGAACAGTAGTAAACAAGCCTGGACAAGGACGCAAGTTGATTTTGCCTCCACGCGCAGAGAGGAGGGTGGTAAGAGAAATAAAAAATTCTCCAAAGCTCACTGTTAAAGAACTGCAACAAATAATGAGAACACAAAAGATGAGTATGCAGAAAAGCGCCTCATGCCCACTTCGAAGGCTGGGGGAGGATCAGTGACGCTATGGGGCTGTTTCTCTTCCAGAGGCCCTGGGAACCTTGTTAGGGTGCATGACATCATGAATGCTTTGAAATACCAGGACATTTTAAAGCAAAATCTGGTGGCTTCTGCCCGAAAGCTGAAGATGAGTCGTCACTGGGTCTTTCAGCGAGATAATGACCCAAAACATGTGGCCAAATCTACACAGAAATGGTTCCCCACACACAGAATCAAGCTCCTCCCATGGCCATCTCAGTCCCCAAACCTCAACCCCATTGAAAACCTGTGGAGTGAGCTGAAGAGGAGAGTGCAGAGGAGAGGAGTCGGGTCACTGGATGATTTAGAGACATTGTGCAAAGAGGAATGGTCGAAGATCCCTCTAATGTGTTCTCTAATCTGGTGAAACATTATAGGAGAAGATTAGATGCTGTTTTGTTGGCAAAAGGGGGTTGTAGAAAGTATTAAACATCAGGGGTGCTAATAATTGTGGCACCCATGATTTGATGTAAAAGAATTATTTCTTAATGTGGGGATTTTTGTTTTCCACTGAATAAATGCACTTGAATTAAAGGTTGGAATTTCCTCTTTTTTTCCCATTGTGGTCCCATGTTATTTAGAACAAAATATTTTTTTGAATTTTTAGAAAAAAATAATTTAGCAATAATTATTCAGGGCACTGTATGTATTATGAAACTTGTAAAAAAATAATAATAATTATATTTTATAATATGAAGAAATCTTTATCATCAAAAAAGCATCTTTTTTTTTTTACGATTTTCACACACACACACACACACACACACACACACACACACACACACACACACACACACATAATTGAAAATAGTAAAAATATGTAATAATAATATATTATTATAATATGAAGAAATCTTTATCATCAAGTAATCATATCATATATATATATATATATATTTTTTTTTTTCTACGATGTTCACACACACACATCTAAAATAAGACATATACTGTATAATGCATTTCGGGACAGTAAAAGGCTTCAGTCACCCAGATACTCATTGTTTCATATTAAATCAAATGAAATGATGTAGATTAAATGAAAGAAACAAGAACAAATGAGACAGGTTGCAGAGTGCCTAAAGACGCAGTTTAAAAACTGGTTGTTTATGTAGCCACCTCAGCAGCAGCCTCGTTTCCCCTCTTGTCTGTTCCACCCACTCAGCATTCAGCATCACCAGTATACTAATCACCGGCCTGATCATCTCTCATCATCCGCTCACTGGTTCATACCTTGAGTTAGATTTTTTTTAAAATGCTTGAATGATTCACTGTGTGGTAGTGTTAGTTTTGTCAACAGAAATAATGATGAAAAATATGTGTTGACGACCTTTTTCCCTGTGACTAATACGAGACGATGAGGAGACATCTCAGATATCAGTGAATAGTGACGAAATCAGCATGCAATATCGCTGACGAAAAAGACTAGACAAAAATGTGGTTTAAACTGATAACAACTAATGAAACATCTGTCTTTACTCTCGTCACACATATCATTGTTGTACCAATCCGCTGCGATATGGTGTTCATTCAGCAGTATTTCCCGGGTCACTGTGACGGCAGTGGTGGCTCAGAGGGCTAAGGCACTGATTTACTGATCGGAAGATCGGCGGTTCGATTCCCAGCCCAGCCAGGTTGCCATTGTTGGACAGTGGGGGAAACACAATCGCTGGGAAAAATACCACAAACCTGAAGTGATGCATCAAAGCATACCATAAGAATCACCATCACCCAGTTTTACAGCCTCTTTGTTTTAATTATGTTCCCACATGTTAACATCATTATGTTGTCTTTCATTTTATTTAATTTTTTATTAGATTTTATTTTACAGTTAAACCATTGCCAAGTACATGAAGCTAATACTGTAGGTTAGCAAATGATTGTGACCCATACGTGCTACAGCATCCTTACAACAGTCCAAGTGTGTAAATTCATAAGTTTTAATAATAAAAAAAAAATAATAAAAAAAACACTGTATTGTCCACTCACTCATCGTCTATATCGCTTTATTCTGTATTCAGGGTCCCGGGGGGGCCTGGAGCCAATCACAGGAGACTTGGGGCATAAAACACACCCTGGACAGGATGCCAATCAACCGCAGGGTGCAACTACAGACACACAGTGACAGTCTCACAGTATGGGCAATTTGGAAATGCGAATTTAGCCTAACCTGCATGTCTTTGGACTGTGGGATATCAGATGTATAAGATAAATATCTTAACCCTCATTTAAACCATGGGCCATTAAAATGATTTATTATGATTCTTTCATCACTTCGATGAATGCATGTTGAATAGATTCAATATATAAATGCAGTTATTAAAAATGAGGGAGTGTAAGTGCTGCATATCACAATCTCCCAGCTTGGTGTCTTGGTATGTTCATAACGTCTTATCATGAAGCCCAAACCTTGCTTTCCTGTTTCCTGTTTCCTAGCACCATACACTTTCAGTGTTTGACCCACATTTATTTTGCAGCGTTATAATTAGAAATGACTCTAGGGTAACATGGTTTTAGACCCAATGCAGACTGATAATCGTGTTTATGGTTACCTCCACTTGCTTTGCATTATCATCCATTCCTAGCCCCAGTTTAACCCGTTCGAAGTCGTGGTATGACAAGTGTTGTGAACTTGGTATTCTTCATAGCACCAGTTTTTCTTAACATCACTTGTCCTATATTATACTATTTCTTCACATACTGTAAGCCTCAGAGGTGAGGCACTGGTGGCTCAGTGGTAGGTGTTTCGCCTGCCATGCGAAAGCCCTGGGTTTGATTCCCAGCCAGCGCCCAAACCCCGGCCACTGGTCCCAGCGCCGGGTAAAATGGGAGGCTTGCATCAGGAATCCAGTGAAAAACCTGTGCCGAGCTTGTATGTACGAACCAAGTGTCCGCTGTGGCGACCCCTGATCGGGAACAGCCAAAAGACCAACAACTGCAAGCCACAGAGGCCTCCCTGAAATCTGTGCGTTACTTCCCCGGCCTGATGCCATCTAATAATTTATAAACCAAGAATCCAGTGGCCAATATGTACAGTATGAAACCTAAACTCGGTAATAGTTCTCTGTGCGAGTATGTGTGTGTGTGTGTGTGTGTGAGAGAGAGAAAGTAATAAGCTTGTTGTATTTGGCTGCATTATTTCCCTTTCGCGACCCCTGCTGTGATCCCTCAGGGAGACGTGGTGTGTTTATTGGCCAGCCCCACACCTCATCCAGGCAATTCTCCCAGCACTGAGCTGACCACAGGAATTAAAGTGGACATTAAAAATAAAAAACTGCCTCATTAATCTTTGGACTCTTGCGAGAGAGAGAGAGAGAGAGAGAGAGAGAGAGAGAGATCGAGAGCTGCACCCTTTTATAGGTACGTGTGTGTGTGCAAGAGGCGATATCAAGGTTCCCAGGCCTTTTCATAGCATCCTTATGCTCGCAGCATGGCTGATAGACTGTTGCTAGATGAAGAGCTCAGCTGCACGATGTTGGGCTAAAGCCAGGACGCCTTCATGCCTGCTACTTTACAGCTCCGGTCCTGGAATAGCACGGACCACCTGCGGGGTGCCGAATCGATCAGTGTGATTACATAGTGTGAGTTTTAAACATGCAAATGCGAAGAACAGCTACTGCACAACGACCTGCAATGCAATCATGCATGATACTCAAAGTGGAAGAGGACATCGAGTCAGGTTCTGTCTGCGTGCCGAGAAGCTGAACTAACTCTTGGTGCAAATCTCTTCCAATCCGCCGTGACTATGCCACATCAGCCTGGAATTCCGATACAAGGTGAAATATCGGCACAGTGCGGCACTACAGATAATCACCATGAGGTCGTGTGAGTGAAAAGTAGTTCAGAAAGCCAGGACTGTGCTCATCATATGTCTAGAGGATTGACCGCATGTCGATTTGCCAGACCTGATGGAGAACCCTGAAAATCAAGCAGCCCCCCCCGATGATTTGTTGCATGTGGCAGAGACTTGATGGAATGCAAGCCGCCCAGTGCATTCTGCTTAATCGATCCCGAGCTGATAATTCTGCAACTAAGTGTCTAAGAGTGTCTGAAGGAAGAGAAGATTCTGAAATGAGACTTCAGGGCACCATGCCTGGTGCTTACCTTAATGTGCATGCCATGTTATGTTGAGTATAATAATATAATTTTTTACAATTTTTTATTTTTTATTTGAATCCTTGTCAGGTCAGGGGGGCTTTGGGGAACAAGCCAAGGGCAGGGACACTCTGTTATAGAGGTGCTGACCCATTGCAGGGTACGATCACACATGTCCTCACCCTACCGGCAATTTGGAAACACCAGTCAACTTCCAACACGTCTTTGGATTGTGGGAGGAAACCAAAACCAAAGTACAAGCAGGAAACCAATAAGCATGGAAGAACACGCCACACACAACGACCGGAGACCCAAATTCGAACTCCCAAGTGTGGAGGTGTGAAGCAACAGTGTAACCCACTAAACCTCAGTGCCGCCTGATATCCTTGAAATAATAACACCATCATCATCAAGTCCTCTAAAATCCCAAAATGCATTGCAGTATAATAGTGTGTAGGTTAGCTGGTACACAACATCCATAATAGCATACACTGTTGTTACTTGTTTGTATTATGTGCTGGGTTTGTTTGCTTTGAGTGCTGCTGGTGGTCACCGGGGTTGTTGGGAATGTTGCGGTGGTGGTGGGGGGTTTGAAGTACAAGCCTGGTGGATGTCCCAGTCCATGGGAACCGTCTCTGTTCTGCTCTCATGATGCCATTATTGGTTCAGAATGGGAAACCTACTGGGTGTGGATCTTTTGGATCTGAGTACCAGTCCCGCCAAGCCTGTAAACCAGTTAAGGGTATCCAACACCTTGTACAGAAAAAGTATTCAGCCCTTCTTGACTTATTTTTCTCTTTTAAACACAAAGAAAAATACATAGAAAATGCACCTTTTTATTCATTTATTTTATTTATTAAGGGAAGAAAGGATGCATTCATGCTAGAAAATCGACAATGTGGCTGAATTAAAACAATTCTGCAAAGGCCAACATTCCTCCACAGCGATGTGAACGAGTCACTGCCAGCTATCACAAACGCTTGATTGCAGGTGTTGCTGCCAAGCGGGGCGCCACAACCAGTTATTAGGATAAGCGGCTTTTTCTTTTTCAGACAGACTTGGATACATGTTTTCTCGTGATGAATATACAGTCGCCGCTAGCATTCCTGGGAAAGTAGATGGATGTCTAGAGTGGCATAATGACGTGACTCTCTAGCCGATGGAAAAACAAATCCAGTCCTTAGTGGGTTCGCTGTTGAACCCAGACATGAACTAGCACCTGGTTCACTTCGGTGAAAAGGGGGGGAAAATAATGACTCGCCTGATCGTGTGGATGAGAGGAACTCAGTGTCAACATGATGGACGCGTTGAGAACCTGACAGAGACGTGGCTAGTCACCGGATGATGATTGCTAATTTTGAGTCCATTCCCACCGTTTTTAGGACGCCGTGAGAACTTCGACACAGTCCAATTATTCATTTCTGTATTATGATAGTCAGATGAACAGAAAGCTGATCTTTTTTTTTCCCCAGCTGACACGGGGAAGCGTCAGATGCTCTTTGTCTGGAGCCGAGCGCCAGTGCTGTACTCTTGTAGATCTCCTCCGCTCGCGACGGTGTTATCTTCTTGCATGAATCAGAAAGGTCATTTCCAGTCTAATTAATCCCCCGTTCTCGCCCTCTTCCGCTTCCGTCGTCATCGCCGCACATTCTGACATTTACGCGGCGCGGTACCTGAACGCCGCCGTCATCGTTCAAATAGTGCTTTGTCCCTGAGGTAGTGAACCTGGAGGCTCTGCCATTGAAGTCTGAAGCTGATGAATTTGCAGTCTCAATGAATAGAGCCTGGATAATGATCATCTCTAATTTTATATTCTCAGCCTAGTGTTAGAATATTAACTTGGAATCCCTGGAGGTGTTGATTCGACTAGCAATTTGTGACCACAATTTTACAGGAATTTATTGCATTTTTTTGATGTTTGCTCGAGCCATAGTGCACAGGACCGAAAGCAGTTTAAAGGCATTTGTTGTCAGTGTTGTTTGATCAGGAACTGTTTTATTGCCTCTTTAGACTTTGCACAGGGCGGTAATGAAAACGGCGACTGATAATGCTTTGTGTTCGGTCGTGGCGGAGATGGGGCGTCTTGGCACCGACTGTTTATTGAGGAAGCGCCTGGCTATTGACCGCCTCGGCCCGCTCAGGGAACTGGAGAAGGAAGTCGATAAGCAGGACAGGCCGAGCCCCAGCCCTGGATGATGATCCAACTTACGCAGAGAATTTTGGACAGCATTGCGCTAGCCGAATTATCTACAGTCGTACAGTAAACGTCAAGGTGTTAAATCTCCCTATTGTTCACTTCCTCTGCTTATCACGATCATTTTACCGCAGTTCGAGATGTACATGTATTTCGCCTGAAAATCCGCTCGGTCACCGCGTAAGTGACAGATCTCCAGTATCACGATGAATTTTTAATATCGAAACCGTGTTAAGAAAGGCTTTAACATCTATTTTCAGCCAATAATTTGTCAGCTGCACGCTGCATAAAATCATGCAAATACCAAGAGTGCCAAAAGCTCCAGGAACTGTTTCCCAAAAAAAGTGGTCTCAGTTCCTTTGACTATGGCGTGGTGATTATTGCCTGCTGGGATAGTTAGATTTATTATTATTTTTTTAATCATTATTTTTTTTCCCCAGAAACTGCTGATCTCTGGGTATTTTTACACAGAACAATGTCTAGATGTTAAGCACAATTGTGGGAAAATGGACTGAGCAGTCGTGTTTGTGGAGGGAACTCTTCGTTGATCAAAGAGAATGTTGAGACGGACAGGAAGTGTACAGTAACTCTTTACAAACATGCTGAGCAGAAAAGCATTTGATGATGAACAACACATCTGACTTTGTGGTTGAGGGGCTACAACAGCAAAACGATCACATCAGGGTCATTTTTGCTCTTGGTTAGTGGTTTGAGCCTGATGTTATTCCAGTTCTTG